>VXBL01008564.1:160295-192015 GCA_013400195.1 Aramus guarauna | reverse complement strand
AAAAGAAACACAAGCTTTCTTATACATTGTGGGTTTTGGAGGATGCATATTCCAAATTACAGTCTGATTGTAAGCCCTCTCTATCAGGTGACCTGGAAGAAGAATGGTTTCAAATGGGGCACTGAGCAACGACAAGCCTTTGAACAAATTAAACAGGAAAGAGTTCATGCAGTAGCTCTTGGGCCAGTCTGGGAAGGACCAGATGTAAAAAACGTGCACCAGAGGATACTTGAGATCAACTCCTGGGGTTTTGGAGTCGGGGGTACAGAGGATCCGAGGCCCGCTACACTCCAACTGAAAAAGAGAAATTTGCAACATATGAAGGGGTTCAAGCTGCTTCACCTGTACTTGGTACTGAAGCCCAGCTCCTCCTGACTGCCAGTGCTGGGCTGGATGTTCAAACAGAGGGCCACCTCTACACATCATGCAAGTGATGCTATGTGGAGTAAGTGGGTTGCACTGATTACACAGTGGGCTCGAATAGGAAACCCCAATCACCCAGGAATTCTGGAAGTGATCACAGACTGGCCAGAAGGCAAAGATTTCAGAATATCACCAGAGGAGGAGGTCACATGTGGTGAAGAGGCCCCATCCTGTAATAAACTGCCAGAAAATGAGAAGCAATATGCCCTGTTCACTGATGGGTCCTGTCGCATTGTGGGAAAATGTTGGAGGTGGAAGGCTGCTGTATGGAGTCCTACATGGTGAATCATAGAGACTGCTGAAGGAGAAGCTGAATCGAGCCAGTTTGCAGAGGTGAAAGCCATCCAGCTGGCTTTAGACATTGCTGATAGAGAAAAGTGGCTAGTGCTCTACCTCTGTACTGACTCATGGATGGTGGCCAGTGCCCTGTGGGGGTGGTTACAGCAATGGAAGCAGAGCAACTGACAGTGCAGAGGCAAACCCATCTGGGCTGCCCCATTGTGGCAAGATATTGCTGCTTGGCTAGAGAAGGCAGTTGTGAAAGTACATCATGTAGATGCCCACATACCCAAGTTGGGCCACTGAGGAACATCAAAACAACCAGCAGGTGGATCAGGCTGCCAAGACTGAAGTGGTTCAGGTGAACCTGGACTGGCAACATAAAGGTGAAGTATTTATATCTCAATGGGCCCATGACACCTCAGGCCATCAAGGAAGAGATGCAACATATAGATGGGCTCGTGATCGAGGGGTGGACTTGACCATGGACACTATCACACAGGTTATCCATGAATGTGAAACCTGCTGCAATCAAGCAAGCCAAGTGGTTAAAGCCTCTATGGTATGGAGGACAATGGCTGAAATATATATATGGAGAGGCCTGGCAGATTGATTATATCACACTCCCACAAACCTGCCAAGGCAAGCAACATGTGGTTACAATGGTGGAAGCAAGCACCAGATGTCTGGAAGCATACCCCATGCCCCATGCCATCACCTGAAACACTCTCCTGGGCTTTGCAAAGCAAGTCTTGTAGTGATATGGCACCCCAGAAAGAATTGAGTCAGACAATGGGACTCATTTCCGATACAACCTCATAGACACTTGGGCCAAAGAGCATGGCATTGAGTGGGTGCATCACATCATGCACCAGCCTCTGGGAAAATGGAATGATAGAATGGGCTGTTAAAGACTGTACTGAGACCAATGGGTGGTGGGATCTTCAAACACTGGAACACATTTAGCAAAGGCCACCTGGTTAGTCAACATTAGGGGATCTACCAATCGAGCTGACTCTTCCAAATCAAAACTTTTATGTACTGTAGAAGGGGATAAAGTTCCTGTAGTGCACATAAAGAATATGTTAGGGAAGGCAGTCTGGGTTACTCCTGCTTCAGGCAAAGGCAAACCCATCCACAGGATTGCTTTTGCTCAAGGACCTGGGTGCACTTGGTGGGTGATGTGGAAGGATGGGGAATCTATGAGGTTTGATGTGTACCTCAAGGGGATTTGATTTGGGGTGAGAACAGCCAGTAAATCCAATTGTATGATGTCAATTGCTAAATAGCCCTGCCATTGTATGTCATCACTACTACAATTGCTATATTCTGTATCACTGGTATTACAGTAAGAATGACCAAAATTAATGAACTTTGACAAAACTGAGCAAAGTGCAGCGATGATAGAACTAGAACTGACTTCAGCAGCTGGTGGCCAGCAACTTCTTCAAAATCATCCTCTTCAGACTGTGGGCATGGGCCACACCAGATACACCAGCTGCGAGCTCCAGATGCAGTGTGCAACAATCCAACATCACACACAATCTCTCCTATCCTGAGAAACTGTTATGACAGATGGAGCCCTAAGTCATGGATGAAATGAACTCAATGGATATATTAGAAGGATGTCCCATAGACTAAGTGAATGTTATCTGCATGTATGTATACATATATATCTTAAAGACAGCCAACGGGGTATTCTATACCATATGGCATCATGCTCAGCATATCAAGGGGGATGGACAAGGAGGAGCAGCAGCTGGGGGATGGGTTTGGTGTCCAGTCGGGTGAGAAATTGCATTATGCAAATTAGTATATTCTAAATACTGTTGTTATTTTCCTCTCCCTTTGCTTTCCTAGTATATTGTCCTTCTCTGAACCCACAAGTTTTATCTTTTTCTTCCAATTCTCTTCCCCATCCCACTGGGAGGGGGAGGTATGAGCAAGCTTAGCTACTGGCTGGGGCTAAACCAAGGCTTAACATTTGATTCACAGAGTAAGTCAGCCATCCAACTACCCTTTCGTCACCTGAAACTCTCTCAATTGGAATATGTATTATCACTGTTCTGCTACTGTTTAATGCACTAAATCTCTTGGCACCTGTGGCTCAGTTTGTAAAATCCCATAGGGTCTGCAGTTCAGCATTTGAGAAAATCTGGACTTTCTTAAGCCTTAATGATGACACTGAAAAGCTTTCATTCTACCTTACTTGTAAGCACCAACGGGACTCACAAAGAAAGCTACTTCCTCCTCCAAAGTTCTCTGCATGGACTGAGCCTCTGGACATGTTTCATGTCTTAACTACAGATACAAACAAGTTGGAGAGACAAGTAGTTTCTGCATAAGCCAATTGGTCCAGCAGTTTGAGGACCTCTGTTCCTGTTTGGGTGAGGGCAATGCTATAACTTTTTCCTTCCTCCAAGCTATCAAGATAATACCCTAAATTTTGAGCCACTAAATTTCTTGGTATGGACACTTCTCAATCTCTCCCCTACTGAAGCTGGTCTTTCAGTATAAAATAGTATATTTTTTGCATTAGGAATTAGAATTTTACCCTACCAAACCAGCAGGCCAAAGAATTATTCNCTTTGCAAAGCAAGTCTTGTAGTGATATGGCACCCCAGAAAGAATTGAGTCAGACAATGGGACTCATTTCCGATACAACCTCATAGACACTTGGGCCAAAGAGCATGGCATTGAGTGGGTGCATCACATCATGCACCAGCCTCTGGGAAAATGGAATGATAGAATGGGCTGTTAAAGACTGTACTGAGACCAATGGGTGGTGGGATCTTCAAACACTGGAACACATTTAGCAAAGGCCACCTGGTTAGTCAACATTAGGGGATCTACCAATCGAGCTGACTCTTCCAAATCAAAACTTTTATGTACTGTAGAAGGGGATAAAGTTCCTGTAGTGCACATAAAGAATATGTTAGGGAAGGCAGTCTGGGTTACTCCTGCTTCAGGCAAAGGCAAACCCATCCACAGGATTGCTTTTGCTCAAGGACCTGGGTGCACTTGGTGGGTGATGTGGAAGGATGGGGAATCTATGAGGTTTGATGTGTACCTCAAGGGGATTTGATTTGGGGTGAGAACAGCCAGTAAATCCAATTGTATGATGTCAATTGCTAAATAGCCCTGCCATTGTATGTCATCACTACTACAATTGCTATATTCTGTATCACTGGTATTACAGTAAGAATGACCAAAATTAATGAACTTTGACAAAACTGAGCAAAGTGCAGCGATGATAGAACTAGAACTGACTTCAGCAGCTGGTGGCCAGCAACTTCTTCAAAATCATCCTCTTCAGACTGTGGGCATGGGCCACACCAGATACACCAGCTGCGAGCTCCAGATGCAGTGTGCAACAATCCAACATCACACACAATCTCTCCTATCCTGAGAAACTGTTATGACAGATGGAGCCCTAAGTCATGGATGAAATGAACTCAATGGATATATTAGAAGGATGTCCCATAGACTAAGTGAATGTTATCTGCATGTATGTATACATATATATCTTAAAGACAGCCAACGGGGTATTCTATACCATATGGCATCATGCTCAGCATATCAAGGGGGATGGACAAGGAGGAGCAGCAGCTGGGGGATGGGTTTGGTGTCCAGTCGGGTGAGAAATTGCATTATGCAAATTAGTATATTCTAAATACTGTTGTTATTTTCCTTTCCCTTTGCTTTCCTAGTATATTGTCCTTCTCTGAACCCACAAGTTTTATCTTTTTCTTCCAATTCTCTTCCCCATCCCACTGGGAGGGGGAGGTATGAGCAAGCTTAGCTACTGGCTGGGGCTAAACCAAGGCTTAACATTTGATTCACAGAGTAAGTCAGCCATCCAACTACCCTTTCGTCACCTGAAACTCTCTCAATTGGAATATNTTCCCTTTGCTTTCCTAGTATATTGTCCTTCTCTGAACCCACAAGTTTTATCTTTTTCTTCCAATTCTCTTCCCCATCCCACTGGGAGGGGGAGGTATGAGCAAGCTTAGCTACTGGCTGGGGCTAAACCAAGGCTTAACATTTGATTCACAGAGTAAGTCAGCCATCCAACTACCCTTTCGTCACCTGAAACTCTCTCAATTGGAATATGTATTATCACTGTTCTGCTACTGTTTAATGCACTAAATCTCTTGGCACCTGTGGCTCAGTTTGTAAAATCCCATAGGGTCTGCAGTTCAGCATTTGAGAAAATCTGGACTTTCTTAAGCCTTAATGATGACACTGAAAAGCTTTCATTCTACCTTACTTGTAAGCACCAACGGGACTCACAAAGAAAGCTACTTCCTCCTCCAAAGTTCTCTGCATGGACTGAGCCTCTGGACATGTTTCATGTCTTAACTACAGATACAAACAAGTTGGAGAGACAAGTAGTTTCTGCATAAGCCAATTGGTCCAGCAGTTTGAGGACCTCTGTTCCTGTTTGGGTGAGGGCAATGCTATAACTTTTTCCTTCCTCCAAGCTATCAAGATAATACCCTAAATTTTGAGCCACTAAATTTCTTGGTATGGACACTTCTCAATCTCTCCCCTACTGAAGCTGGTCTTTCAGTATAAAATAGTATATTTTTTGCATTAGGAATTAGAATTTTACCCTACCAAACCAGCAGGCCAAAGAATTATTCTTACTCATTCTTACCCAATGAATATTTACACATTGTATTCAAAGCAGAACAGCAGTTTTTCAGCAGAGGCTGAGTTAACTCCATCTTTAAAATTCCATAATGCTGTGTTCAGACACTGTCCTTAAAGCTGAGAATCCTGGACTTAAAATCTTGCTCTTTGTCAGCTTGACAATATCCATCTAATCAACATCTTCCACATCTTGGATGAGTAATTCAGCCCCTAAACTCTTGGACATAAGTGGAGAAAAACAACTCCAAATGGATTTTTCTTTTCTTCTCAACGTGACATGGAAACAGAGTGAGCGAGTTACTTCACTCAGTGTTGATGTAGCATTTCCAGAGGCTGCACAGCCTAGAAGGTCCTCTATGAAAACAGCTGTGTCACGTGCCTTCTGTAGGTGAGTAGAGGATCACATCTGCCAACCTTCTCAATGTGCTTTAAGTTGCCCATGAAATTTACTTTAAAAGGAAAGGCAGGATATGTCTCTCCTGGTACATATACCGAAGGCAACTAGTAACATCAATCTAACCTAATGTCCCTCTGCTTCAGTGATCACTAATGAACAGATATAAGAGGAAGACATTTTTAACATACTTCAATGTGTGAAGGAGCATGTGGTAGCATGAATTTCTCCTTGAGAAGGCTAAAACATTGACGTGGTGTAACCCCAGCCCCAGCCGAGCACCAGGTGGCCGCTCGCTCACCCCTCCCCCGGCGGGGTGGGGAGGAGACCGGACAAACAAAGGCAAAAGCCTCGTGGGTTGCGGTAAGGACAGGTTACTGGGACAGCAAGGGAGAGGGAAACAATCAACAACAGTACTGATTACAGACATGCACAGTGAGTGATAACAGAAAACAATTTACCGATCCCATGACCTACCAGACCCTCAGCCCGCCCCGGAGCCACGCCGAACCCGCCCCTCCCCGACCAGCCCCCTTTTCTGGTGAGCATGGCGGCATGTGGTATGGAATAGCCCCCGGCCAGCCTGGCTCACCTGGCTCCTGGTGACGTTAACTCTGGCCTAGCCAGAGCCAGGACAAACATGTAGGTGTGTTTTAGTGTCTATATAAAGTTTTAAGATAATGGTGTCGTAGACTGTCAGTCTTTTAATTTGTCATTGAAGGAGGTTATAAATAGGCTATAAGCAAACATGTTAAGTGAAAATAAAACATAATCCTATATTTAGTCAGCTAAGTTGTATGTGAATTTAAATTTGATTGCATTTTCATACACCTTTTATTCCTCTGGATCTGATTAGGATCAGAATCAGAAATGACAAAATATCCAAGCAAAACATAAATGAGTATTTCTAAAGCCAAAGGGAAGAGAAGAAACTCCTGTCCCTTAGCATCCTGCCTTGCTGTACAGATAATAAATCTACAATTAGGTCAAGGCGATTCAGATAAATATGATTGTCTGAATTTAGTGATTACTAATTTAAACCATAGAGCCTCAGTCAAGTGATTAATCAGAGAATATCGCACATTGTATTTTCAAGGTTTTCCAAATTATTTGCTGCTGATTCTATTTGCTGCAAAATCTATCCTCATTCTGTATATGAATCATTCATAAGCCATTCCTAAGTTCCAGAAATGCACTTGCTATCAATAAGTGTTTGCCAGATAGTCTGGGTATATAATTTTCCTTCTACTCTTGCCTTTTCTTTGACCATTTACTACAGGACTAGTCATTTTTCATGATTTCTGACATATTTGGTCAGCTAAATCACACAGAGTTGTTTCTTCTCCTTGACAGTGTGACTGAGGCTTAGGGGGACAAAAAGATAAAAGAAATATATGAGAATTGCAAATGAGGAAAAGCCTCTAGGATCATAGAATCTGCCATCCTGGAATAAACTATCTTCATATAGTCCAATACTTTGCATCTGACAGTTGTCAGTACGGGATCCTTCAAAAGAAGGCAGAAGAAATCTGTAACAGTAGAGGGAAAATGATCAGAGAACTCACATAGTTCTTTGCCTGAACTCTGTCAGTTGGAGATTTGTTAAAATCTTCAAGTAGAAGTCAAAATGCTTTCTAATGCTGTCATCATTATTAATTCTGTCTGTGGATATTCCTGATACTTTTAAACATGTCAATTTGTTTTCAATTTTTGTTTGTTTGTTTCAAAATAGCAAATGACAAATACAACTCTTTTTTCTCTTTTTTTCTTTTTTTCTTTTTTTTTTTTTTTCCAAACGTGTAGTCAAACAGCCATTTACAAAACTTTCAGGATCAATACATTCAGCAACATAGAAAAGTTGTCAAAACGACTACATGTTTATCTGAAAGTACTAGGAAAATAAACTTGGCATTTCTACTCATAAAACAGAAATTTGAGGCTCTTAACTAGCAGCAACAGCAATGATAAAAAAGCTTCTAGGATAATAGAAGAATCCCCCAGAAACTGAGAAGGTATTTTTTTCTATTTTGATTTTACTTTCCATTTTCAAGGATACACAAAAATGTTTTACATTCCTTCTGAGCAGGTTTGAGTTTATAGAATTTGTGGATTGTTTCTAGGAGAAGAATTAACAAAGAGACAAGGTTTAATTACGTGTTGCTTATCCTTCAGCATGTGGTCTTTTACCCTGGAAATCGTGAAGCAGTCTTGGGCTCAAATTCCAAATAATCTGAGTCAAAATTTTTCCACTAAGATGTACTATGATTCTTGTTCCCTCCTTATTTTAGCCATGCAAAAAAAATTAGGCATTTAGTCAAAACACAGTTATTTAGGCCACAGTTTGGGACAATGCAGAGAGGTGGGATGATTTTAGAGTCCCCCTGAAAATAATTGTTTAAGACGGGGATGAATCACTCCTGTCTTAGACACTTATCTTAGACATCTGTCTTAGACACCTTAGACAATCTACGTGCACCTTTTCTGTGAATTGCTAACTACCCTCAACTTCCCGTACAGACAGTAGGAGTTAAGAGAACACAACCCTACCCAGGAGCAGTTCAGTCCCTCTCAGACTAAAGCTTTAAGGAACAGAATTCTTTTTTAATGTAATCTGGCAACATCTTATTGAAACACGGAAATATTGGGAGATAGGTGTTTCTATATTTCCATTAGTATCACTGATCAAAGATTTATAAAGTCAGCATTAAGTTCTTTTGAAATCTCATTCCCAGGAAGCACAGTTCAGAACAATGTTCCTCCATCTTATCAGTAGATTTTACAATAAGACCCTTATTAGATTGCAATTGATTCACAGCAATCTATTCATTTTTAGCCAAATTAAAACAACCTTTATTGTAGTGCCACAGTTCATGCTGCTACAATTAATGTGGTGTGTGAGCATTTCTATTATGAAAATCCTTTCTTCCCTGCCTTGGTTTATAGCTCAAGCATAAAGAACTCACATGGCACCGAAACTTGTCATACAAAGTCTCAGCCCAGGCAAGAATGTTATTCTTTGAAATAAATAATAGTAGAAAAAGAATCTTACTGCTTTCTCTATGCAGGAATATAATGAGGTGAGGAAGCTGGAAATGTACCACTGGAACTAACCACACGCCTTATTAGATTAGCATTCTTTAATTGCAGAAGACTAAATAATAAATGTGAGGACCAGGAAAATAAGTAATCTGTTTTGTCTTCACTGTCTTCATTGTACCTGATACAAGGATATGAACTCAAGGCATGACCTCATATAGTTCCCATTCCTTTAATGTATCCTTAATTTCAAGGAGTGAACACAGAAAACAGTCACAGGGAAATGCAGGAACCGCAGCCATGTTCTGATGTTGCACAGACTGTGTGGTCTCACAACACAGCCAGGAACAATCTGCCCCAGAGGGAGCATCAATGGATAAGCAAGAAAAGAAGCTGAGTGTGATATAAAGTCAGGTTAACACAAGTAAGCTGGGAAAGAGTCATGAAACTGCAGGTGTCCAGATAAAGGATAGACTAAAGCATATCTTTTATTCTCCACATCTGGTATTTATCCTGGATTCATGCTTTGGGCTATATTTTTAACACAATGTTAATAGAAGTTGCACAAAGCTCAGTGCTTTGCAGAGAGAATGCGCTCCTATATCTTCTTTGTGGGCTTAGTGATGCATGCACTATGCTATGTAGTATTGATTTACAAATGCAAGAGATATAGTGAGACCAACATCAAGGTTAAGGTAGACATTTCTCCATTTGCCCCCTAGTTTTAGACAAGCTGCCAGTCTTTCCTTGAGAATTGCATGCGTGGTTCCTTCAGCACTGAAAGTTGTTTGTGGTGGGTTGACCCTGGCTGGATGCCAGATGCCTACCCAAGCCACTCTCTCTCTCCCTTCCTCAGCTGGACAGGGGAAAGAAATAGAGCAAAAGGCTCCTAGGTCAAGATAAGGACAGGGAGAGATCATTCACCAATTACCATCACGGGCAAAACAGACTTGAGAAAATTAATTTAATTCATAACAAATCAAATCAGACTAGAGTAATGAGAAATAAACCCAAATTTTAAAACACCTTCCCCACCACCTCTCTCTTCTTCCCAGGATCAACTTTATCCCAAGTTCTCTACCTACTCCCCACAAAGTGGCACAGGGGGATGGGGAATGGGGGTTGTGGTCAGTTCATCACATGTTGTCTCTGCCGCTCCTTTTTCCTCAGGGGGAGGTTCCTCACATTTTTTCCTTGCTCCAGCATGGGGTTCCTCCCACAGGAGACAGTCCGCCATTAATTTCTTCAGTGTGAGTCCTTCCCACGGGCTGCAGTTCTTCATTAACTTCTCCAGTGTGTGTCCCTAGTAGGGTCACAAGTCCTGTCAGCAAACCTGCTCTGGCATGGTCTTCTCTCCTCATGGGGCCACAGCTCCTGCCAGGACCCTGCTCCAGCGTGGACTTCCCACAGGGTCAAAGCCTGCTTCAGGCATCCACCTGCTCCAGCGTGGGGTCCTCCACAGGCTGCAGGTGGATATCTGCTCCACCATCATCCTCTGTGGGCTGCGGGTGGACTGCCTGCCTCACCATGGTCTTCTCCATGGACTGTAGGGGAATGTCTGCTCTGGCATCTGGAGCACCTCCTCCTCCTTCTTCTTCTTGGTGTCTGCAGATTTGTTTCTCTCACATATTCTCACTCCTCTCATCTGGCTACTGTTGCACAGCACTTTTTTCCCCTTAAATACAGAGGCGCTACCACCATCGCTGATGGGCTTGACCTTGGTCAGTGGCCTTGATCAGTGACAGGTCCATCTTGGAACTGGCTTACATTGGCTCTATTGCGCACAGAATCATAGAATGGTAGGGGTTGGAAGGGACCTCTGGAGATCATCTAGTCCAATCCCCCTGCTAAAGCAGGATCACCTAGACCAGGTTGCAAAGGATCACGTCCAGGTGGGTTTTGAATATCTCCAGAGAAGGAGACTCCACAACCTCTCTGGGCAGCCTGCTCCAGTGCTCTGTCAGCCTCAAAGTAAAGAAGTTTCCCTTCATATTCAGATGGAACTTCTTATGTTCCAGTTTGTGCCCATTGCTCCTTGTCCTGTTGCTGGGCACCACTGAAAAGAGCATGGATAAGATCCTCTCTCAGCCTTCTCTTCTCCAGGCTAACCACAGCCAACTCTCTCAGTCTTTCCTCATACTAGAGATGCTTTAGTCCCCTAGTCATCTTTGCAGCCTCCACTGGACTCTCTCCAGTAGTCCCTGGTCTGGCTTGAACTGGGGAGCCCAGAACCGGACACAGTACTCCAGATGTGGTCTCACTAGGGCAGAGGGGAGGATAACGTCCCTTGACCTGCTGCCCACATTCTTCTTAATGCACCCCAGGATACCATCGGCCTTAGCCATGAGGGCACATTGCTGGCTCCTGATTAACTTGTTGTCCACCAGAACTCTCAGGTCCTTCTCTGCAGAGCTGTTTCCCAGCAGGTCACCCCCTAACCTGTACCGGTGCATGGGCTTATTCCTCCCTAGGTGCAGGACCTGACACTTGCCTTTGTTGTTGAATTTCATTTGGTTCCTCTACGCCCAACTCTCCAGCCTGTCCAGGTCTTGCTGAATGGCAGCACAGCCTTCTGGTATGTCAGCCACTCCTCCCAGTTTTGTATCATCAGCAACCTTGCTGAGGGAACACTCTGTCCCCTTGTCCAGGTCATTGGTGAATATGTTGAACAAGACCGGACCCAGGGCTGACCCCTGGGGCACACCACTAGCTACAGGCCTCCAACTAGACTCTGCGCCGCTTATCACAACCCTCTGAGCCCTGCCATTCAGCCACTTCTCAATCCACCTCACTGTCCGCTCATATAACCCATGCTTCCTAAGCTTACCTATGGGGATGTTATGGGAGATAGTGTCAAAAGCTTTGCTGAAGTCAAGGTAGACATCATCTACTGCTCTCCCCTCATCCACCCAGCCAGTCATGCCATCATAGAAAGCTATCAGGAAGCTTCTAGCAGCTTCTCACAGAAGTCACACCTGTAGCCACCTCCACTACCAGAACCTTGCCATGCAACACAACACACTGTTGTAAGCCAGTGTTGCTACTCAAAGCCCATAATATACCAACAAAAGCATCCTTTAACTTCAGCCAGAAGAAATGTTCATGTGGCTGCTCAGGGAACTCATCCCAGTTACAACTCACCTGGCAAAATAAATAAAGATTGGTTCCCAGACGGGTTTTTTTGCATTACTACATGGATGGCACTTGGGTAAACAAAAGGTAGGAGCCGGAATGAACAAGTGGGGATAGGATTTCCTCCTCTGGCAGCACTGAAAGACTTGGCTAACTTAAAATGCTCTCCTGTGTTAAAAACAGTTTCCAGAACCTGCTTCCTACAAAGCTTCAACTTACCAACAGAGCACAGCAGTGCAAAATCAGACAAAGGCACTCTGGACTGCTGCAGCCACTTTTACTCGTAAAGTGTTTGCTCCAACTAGTCATTGCAACCATTCTTTGTCCTGCAGATCTGACACAAGAAAGCCTGATTTGCTTAAAAATGCATTTTTAAGGTAACATGGGTAGCAATGTAATAAACAAACAGAAAAAATTGCAAAATTCAACCTGCTCATTTATACTAAGGACTTTTGTTTCAACACTTGCAGTTCCCCTTCCTATACCCTACATCCCTAGATACCAATTCTTACCTATATTCCACCTCTCCTTTATCTTAGGTAGAAGAGTTTGAGGGACGAGGGAAATTAAAAACAAAATGGTGGGTCATTACTAACTCAGGTCAGCTTCCTGATGATTCAGTATCAGGCTCCATATGTTGTACTGTCACTACTGAGGGTCACTGGAAAGATGCTGAGGCCAGAGGAGGTTGTTAACCATAGCTGACACTAAGAAAACATGTACAGACTTTATTCCCCAAGGTATTGCCTTTCTGTGAACTTTTCTGTACACATTTTTGCTGCCCTAAGTCTATTCAGATTGATTACTTGGATTTTGCTCAATACGCAAGGAATTACTCATCTCTGGGAAACCATCCTCTGAAATACCAGAATTCCCATTAGCAATGTCAAAAAATCCTATTGTAATTGTATAGAAAAGTGTTTGTTTAAGGGAAATGGAAATAATTTTCTAACACAAAATGGTACTAACATCGCATTAAGATATCAGGATGGTCTCAGGAATCTCCTGGAATTGAGAGATCCTTGTTCTACTGCCCTTCATTTTTACTGCAAAATCATTTTCTGAGTACAAAAGCCAAAAGTGTCATTTAAACAGAGCAGACTAATTTGGGCATTAAACATTGGAATAGTTTGAGTAGCAAACTTTAATGTTATGGGGTATGTACAAAAGAACAGTGATTGATTTAATGCAGGAATAGCATCTGTGATCAAAAAGAAAGCAGGTAACTTGGCGTATTTCTCAGTCAACTAGTAACTGAAAAACAATCTTGCAACCAATTATATATTAGTTTGTTTGTGTGCGTTTGTTTGTTTGTTTTTTTAATTCCCACTGGGCTTATCTTTCACACAAAGGTTGAACTACATTTTCCAAACTGCCAGACATCACCTATGCAAGTATGGCTTTTTCTAAGAAAAAGGTACTCTGTAGAACTTAACATACACACACTTGGAGATAGTTTAGGATCCAATCCAGAAATAATTAATGATGATGGAAAGCTTGCTATCCATTCTAAAAGGAGCTGGATTGTTCTCTTAGGACTAGATCTTGCCACACCAGTGGTAGATCTTGTATCAGGTCTGTTGATATTTACTCAACTCTGTATACTGGCTATTAAAAAAATCATTGTAATCAAGTAGAGATTACAACTCTTTTCAGGTTTTGGATCAGTTCCACATTTCTTGCCATTTAACACCTAGCATTCAGAGTACCCAAACATGAGCTGCACTGAGACTCAGTGAATGAAACTATGGCGAATCTTTACATAACAACTTCAACCACATAGATTTATAGAAATACACAAAACTGTACATGCTGTTCAGTCTTGAAAGGAAAAAACAAAGCAATGTGAAGTGTTGTCATATAACCTTGAATCAGTTTGACTTTAAGACTATCACATGTTTATTTTTCAGTCCTAACATCCCAGCCAAACTGTTTGAAGCTGATGTTCTGGTTTTTTCCATTGTCTTATTTCTCGTAAATGTGATACAATTATCAGTAAAATGAATCCTTTCATCAGCGTCTGTACAGATTTAAGTAGTTACCAGAGGAAGAATACTATACCATCTCCATTATTAAAGTAAAATCTAGTGTTTTTTTCCAGTACACAGTTCATTCAGTTGAGACAGCTTCTAGTCAATGTTTTATCGACATAACTCTGATTGCTCTCGGTAACTTGAACATGCCCCTTGTAATGGCAGAACCTGTAGGAATTGTCTATACAAACTGACAGTTAGAAATGTTAGAAGATTTCCAATCACTTTTAGAAATTAGTACAAAGTACGCAGTGTGGACTTTTTGGAACAACTAATTTCAGGTGATCTTTGTTTAACCTCGTATGTGATGATTCTAGAGAACTGTATGTATCCAAGGACAGGCTTTCACTCATCACTCTCTCCCCCTCATTAAGATTCAGATGTAGGCACATATTAGCAGATAAATGACTGATGAGAACACATGTTGCCATATGCTAAATGAGAATATAGTTGTCCCTGTTTCCAGCACCAGTATTACACTCTGACACCAGCATTGCCATTCTGCTACATGACAGCAGATGTTCAGAGCCTTAAAGGTTGGCTTCCCAGTGAGGGAGAAAGCAATGACATAGAAACTGACTAAAATCTTAACTGTTACTTACTAAATTTACACGTATACAGAGATTCTGAACTTAGTCACAGAATGTGCAGGGCAAACACAGCTGCAAAAGAGATTGAAAATTACTCTTGACACCTGCATTAATAGTATTTTATTGGTAGTTTTGCAGACAGAAAATAAGCTCCTAATTCTAATTCAGAAAAGTTGACAAACTTTTTAAAAAATGACCCAAACTTATCAATAAGTGTTGAGGTTTTCTAAAAAAAAAATAAATAAAAACAAAAATCTTGTAAACACACCTCACCATGAATTCTCAGGTGCATGGTACTAATTCATGGTAGTTCTTTGGAATAAAACCAGCATGAAACAAATGTTGCAGCTCGAGACAACTCAGAGAAAAATTAAGAAAAAAATTGGTGAAAAGTTTCATTCTGATGTGAAAGGCAGCTGCATACTCCTAGTTTGTCATATTCTGGGCTTTTTTCATCATCTTGCTGTCTTCACACATAATAGCTAAACCCACTGGTTTATGTTTAAGTTGTTTAAGACAACTTAATTAAGTTAATGAAGTTAAAACACAAAGACCACATCTAAACAAGAATATCTCAGGATATGTGTATATATTTTAATTGGTCCCTATTAAGTATATATTTACATACACTATTGGACAGATCTAATTGAAAGTTTGGACTTCAACAGTTTCCAGGTCTGAGCATTTAACCTGATCTCCAGAAGAAGAATGTGGATCTTTGCCTCTGCTCAAGGAGAACAACAGCTCTTAACATCTGCAAATCAATCATGAAACATGCCAGACTGTAGATGAATGACTCAGTCTGAACAGACAAGTAGACAAATTTTGGCATTTGTGCTTCAAATTCTCTGTGTTGTAAGCATTCTCTATTAATTTATTTATTTGCCATAAGACCTCATAATGTGCAAACAAGTTAAATATGCCTGTAGCAGTACCTTGGATCTATTGAGCCGTGTGTCTCATTTCTCATCTCTAAAAAGAGAACCTGTTCACAGGGGTCTTTTAGAACTAATTACTGGTTGCTTGTGCCATACTCTCTCTGGATGTTGTACTAAATGCCAACATTTAATTTTTCAGCTAGTCACTAATCCTTTTATTCACATTTGGAATATAGTGAAGACCTTGTGCAATGTATTACTTTATTCCAATATCATCATATACGCTTATCAGCTTTTCTTCTTGTGCCTTCCCCTTTCAGGTTGTTCATTTATGTTTTACTGTAAAAAAAAAAAAAAAAAGAATATATGAACCATTTTTACTGTCCATGTGTCACAGAATAACAATCTTATCAGTCATTTCACAATAATGGTCTTACAAGGCTAAAGTTCATTTGAAATGACTGAATGACTGCTGAATTTCAAGCTAAAGAAATGTCCATCTTGCTGCTTAGAACATAGAGAGCAAATGAAAGTATGCATTTTTAAGTAGCTTATTGCAATAAGGCTTTGTGCAATATGATTTCAGTCAAAGCTGGATTGTGAGCATAATGCTTTAGGTAGGTTTTTTGCTCTTGGATAGGATCCAAATCCACTGGAAAACCTGGGACCCAGTTTCTAGGACTACAAGCAGAAAACAAAAAAATCCAAGTCCATGAAAAGCAGAGAGTGGGGAGCTTGTATTTGGGGACTGGAAGGTTTTATGCTATTTCAAGTCATTAAGTCATTTTTTACAAACTATAGGAGGAATCCATCACAACTTATACAGTAAATGATTTTATATATTATATCTCAGATTTCTTCCAGGAGTGCACAAAACCCCCAGCTGTTTAATTTATTTATGTTTTATTTAAAGAATAGTAATGAAATACAAAGTTTTATCTAAAAGGTAATAATAAGATGAATCTTAGAATGATACCCACCTTAGTTAATTTCTTATGTGCAATTTTTAAATATTTTGTATAAAAACAGTATGCTGATACTCCATATAATTTTTATCAAATATTTTCATATAAATGTTTCTTAATTTAGGGGTTCTTTTAAAGGTTTTGTTCTGAAAGACATAACAATATTTTGAGTATAATTTTACTCAAAGATAAAACCAACATCAAAATATTGAAATTCCTTGTGGGACAGAAATTTCATTTTCTCAGCAGCTCTAGATTTCATACATCTAATATTCATACCCTTCCAGTTTGTACAAATACAGAATATTTTAAATTTCTTATCTTTTTACTCTTCAGTCTTTCATTTTTTTCTGGTAAACAAACAATTTTTAAAAACCTTATTTATCCCAAGTATAACATCAAAAGCATGAAAGCAGAATTTATCTAGAAAAATACTGAAAAGCAACATCTAACAAATACAGAAAAGTGAGTCTCCTGAGCTAAACATATGAGGCAAGTAGCACCTGAATCCAGGAGCAGGTGAGCACCAGCTCTTTGTGCATTTAATTTACTTTGAAGGCTAAAAGAAATGACAGAAGAATTCACCTCTCTTGTGCAACCTGTGTGCTCAGTATTTCACCCTTCCTTCACAGAAATTACCTTAACTCACTGAGGGAGTGCCAGTATGCGAAGCATCATTTGCTGTCACAGCAATGCAGCGCTGGGCTGTACATGACAATGTGAAGGAATTCATAACATGGTTTATTTGGATTTCTCTGAGACATCCTTTTTAAAAAATATAGCTGGTAAGAATGGAGAGACAAACACAATCATTCACACTTAGTTACTTTGCTAACATCTCTAAAAGCCATGTAAAAGGCTCTGCCAGCCTGTACACCACCCCAAAGCCAACAGGGTGGGGAAAGGCCCTTCTGCCAGACTCTGACTGACCTATGTGGCTTAGAAAACTGCCCCACTGTTCAGCTGCAAAAGGCTTCAGCAGCCTTCTCTTTAAAGACATGCTTTTATCTCTTTATTAACTATTGTAATTATTAATCGTTTGACTGAGAAACAGATTATGGAGATTATATAGGACTCGTATACCAACCTCTGCTGTTACGCATCAGTGACATTCTTCTGTTTCATACTAATCTGGCTGTTGCCTTAGTGGCTAGGTAATGAGCTTTCACAGAAATAGTAAAGCATGAATCTAAGCTCATGTTGCTTTACCCACAGTAGGAATTTTACCATAGAAGCTTAGGCTACTTTGGGAATACCAGAACAAGCAAGATCTGTAATATCTTGTTCCAGGATGATGATCTTTGTGCTGCAAAGAATGAAATCTGCTCTATTAATCACACTCTTCTGCAGCTCTGCATCTTGTAGGCCTGTATCCTCAAAAGTATTTCATTTTCTCTGCAGCCAAGAAAGGTTGAATATCTGGTACACAGCTTCCCACTGACAAGATATCCTCCAGTCATTGTGGATAGGATTTCCGTGAGTAAAGGTTACCACAAACTTTAAGTTGCTGCTACTGTCACAGTGACTCTTCAGTTCTGTGATGGTTCTCTTACAACTCCACACACCTTCATAATGCACTCGATGCTCTGCAAAAATGCAGCTTGTGATGGTTACACATCCCAGAGTTAAGGGCTTAGTTCTGCCTATGGATCCCATCAACATCAGTATGGTTACAGAGAGTGTAATTCTGAGTTTCAAATCATGTAGTTACCTGAAGGTTCACTATGGTTATTTCAAAACTTGCAGTTTTGAAATAGTAAGTTATACTTCCTTCACTCTAACATAAAGATGCACTCCGACACTTGGTTTGCTCTCTGGAGAGAGATCCCAAGCTACTGCCAGATGGCTATGAGGCTCCTGCTAGGTCTGAATCACGATGACCAATTTATAAGAATTGAAGACCATAGTCTGACACATTTCACAGTCTCTGGGGTTAAAATTTGATATGAAAAATGTAACTGAATCAGCTAGTGACAGCATCTTTTTATATTTTATTGCACTGTGGTTCTAACAGCATTAGAAGATATTGCACTCAATTACTCAAAAGGGAGAAAATTTCAGTATGAACACTTTTATACAAACAGAAAGGGTTTGGAGTAACTAAGGGGTATTAATGTGTGGGAAATCTGAGTTGAATACACTTCATAAACTGCTGTGCAAGAAGAGTTCTGCTTTTTTTTCTCTACTGCTAGTGAGTGATGAACATGATTATTTTACTGAGAATAGGGGAGAAAATGGAAACTAAGCAAACAACTGCAGTTCCAGAAATTCTACTTCATAACTTTTGCCAATAAGGAAAATGTAGATCAGTGATTTTACAATGCTTGAGTTTCAAATTGAATTGAAATAAGTAAAAGTGCTTTGTGTGCATTGCAGAGCACTTTCAGGAGGCTGTTTCTTGTCTTTCGTGATGCAATATATATTAATGAAATAGGTGTTTAGGTTTTTCGCTAATGTGCTATATTTTATCTAGAAGATCTTGCACTGCACAGGAATAGGAAATTAGTAATTGAGCATCATGGTCCTTTTCGTCACTTATCCTCATAATGAGATTTCAAAAATAAAATTACTTTAAAAGCTTTTAGATTTTATCTTCTTTAAAATTTTCCTTTGCCTAACACCACCCCAGAGGCCCCAGTTTATTACAAATTACAAACGCACACGTAAAATATTCTGCCTAAATTCAGCATGCCTTGGATCCTTTTCACTGGAGAGCACAATGAGAAAAGCTGACCAGAAGAGATGCAGTTGCAAATTCATGTGAGAAGATCTGCCTTTTGTATGCAAATGTAGAAAATTCCTGTCTCCCTTATTTCTGAAAAATTACCATAAACATCCTAATTTTTAATTTCAATTTGAATTGTTTGCTAATTTCCATGACAAAGCTACTACATATCCTAGGAACATGCACCATGCTGTTAATTTCTTTAAGGTCATCACTAGACCATTTGATGATAAAACACTGATCAATTTTTAAAGTATTCTCTCAGAAATGGGCCTAAAAATGTGTGCCTAAACCCGAAGCAAATCTTTCCTAGAATTCTTGTGTTAATCATTCAGATATTAATGCTGCATTCTGCTGTGTTCACACACCCAAGCCTATGGTCATTATGTAATGAAAAAATTGCTTGTTTTGGCTTGTACATGCAGAATATTTTTCCTTCCTAAATGTATGAAAAGTGCCCTATTTAATCTCCATTTATTTGCCTGATTTCTCCACATATGAGTAAACTGCTTATTTCACAAATGAGATTTCGTCTTTTGCTCTTGTATCGGCAGAATTTCTCTGCCTTCTGAGATACTGCCATACATACGCATTACATGCCAAAAATGTCTTCCTTTAGTCACACAATGTCTGTTTTGCAGAAAACTACTGGAGATAATGCAATGCTACTATACCAGTTTCAGATTTTCCTAGTTAGAACCTAGAATAGGAAAACATCAACAGTAGTACAAAATTCCTTACTACAATAACAGTAAGAAACTCTGCCTCTTAAAAATTTCAAGCATTAGTCTTTCTGTAGTTTTAAAAATTTACAACACTGTGATTTATATCTTAGTATATTTTTAACATTGAAGGAAAAGATCTCAGATCAAAAAATATGAGTTGCTGATGATTAATCTTAAATGAAAATATTTTTTAAACTTCAAATTCTACTAATAAATTAGAAAATAAATTACCTGCATATAAAATATTCCAGTGACAACCTCTAGTGTAATTCTCATATGACTTTAAGAAAATAGAGATCCAACTTTCAGATTTCGTAATGTTTTGTTAAGATTTAAAAAAAAATGTTTTCTTGTCAAAGTCACAGATTGAAATTTCTTCCCTGGATATATTTACCTTGAAGACTTCTAGTACTTTCATTGTTCCTGACGGAAAACTCTAATTGGAGCTTGGGAAGTCCAATGTTGTTCTTCCTGCTACTTCTGTCAACACTGAGCCTCACTAACTTTGTACATTCTGAGAATTTCACAGTCCTGGCTTAAAGTCTAACTCAAAGACCTCTGAAAGTCTTCATAAAGGAGGGATATTTATTGATTCAGTCAAAGGGTATCAAATGCTAAGAAATTAGGCAAACTTTTTGTGTACATCTCACAAACATAATGTGATTTCTTCTGGATGTTTGTAAGAGAAAATACCATTTAAATGCAAAGTTATAATGAAAAAATAAAGTTATAATGCAAAAATAAAATTAATTAATACTGTGCTGAATAAAGACTCATGAGACACACATCTCACTTTCATTATAGTTTACAGTGACTATTGATTTTATTTAAGACTTGATTAACTCAATTCCCATTCTAATTCTAATTCTAAAATTTTTATTTTTACTGATGTTAAAACAAGAAAATATGCAGAATACCCTCATGCATTGTGATCAAGTGCAGATCTTCCCTTTAAATATACAGAATTTGGTTAATTTTCCAGTCCTTTAAAATACAGTGTAGTTATAACAGAGATTATGGTGAAACACAGCTGATAAATGCTACTGGTTTTGTGACTGCTGCTCATCTAGAGGCTTTAAGCCAAATGGACGAGGCATCAACACCAATGACAGGAATTAGTGTTTGGCAGAGATGGAGATTTGACTCCTGGATACATTCCTAAGGGAAGAATAAATACTAAATTGAACGTCACAGCCATCGCTGCTGTAGCAACACTTGGTATGTTGCCTCAGGAAATGTCAGTGGGGTAGATCCTTGCCTAACATTCTGTGTGTGGGATAGAAGCTCAGGCTTCTTTCTTGGGACAGGAAAGAAATTGGGAAATATTGGCTTAAAGGCATGTTCTGACTTCTCTTCCATCATCAGAGAGGCCTTGTGTAGGTGCCCCACATAAGTGACTCAGAAGACAGGGGCAGCTACTTTCTCTACAGCTTTTGTGGACCATATGTCAGGTTGATGAGATATAAACTGAGATGAGTTGGACCTCTACCATTACTAAACTGTCATTAATTCAATGAACTGTTTTCAAGAGAGAGGAAGAATGAAAGACAGAGAGATATGCACAGAGATATGAAATACAGAACTATTTATATCAGAGACAACTCTATCACAAATGATTATTCAGATTACCCCAAATGGATGCATATAATCCCTCTGTACTATTTCTCTCCATCATACACGGAGCATTTACTTGCTTGTTCTAATTAAACTTGTTTTAGAAACTCATTCAATTCTAGACCGAACAATGCAAGAAATAGCCATAATAGATTTTCTCAGGAAAGGCTTTTACTCTGAAATATTTCTAGATTGTTCATGTCAAACAGTATTCTTAGCATGGGAAGTGGTCAAACAGCATAAGGTAATTGAGATACACAAAAATGGAGTAATTCTTCCTTTTCTGTAATGGTGACACTAGCTTGTTCTGACTATCTGAAGACAGAAACATCGCAGTTGCTTATGTTGGAGCAGTATCTTTGCTAAGTTACATTGGAACGGATGTCAGTGGCTCCAGTGAGACAAATGCCAGAATCTGGCTCATTTTGCTTAACCCTTTAGATATAAGTTTATTATATGCATGTAAGTGACTTTGACTTGACATGGAAATAAATAACTCAATTTGGTTTTAATGAGATCTAGATTATTAACTGCAATATACATTGTTCTTTTTCATATACTGAGCACAGCAGAGTAAATTTTAATTGTGATGCTTGGGGATTTTCATTAGCAGTGAAACCTCTTGTGCACTGAAATGAGAGTATTCCCTAGAGAACGCAGAAGCAAGCAAGAGAGAATATGTAATGAACTGAGCTCAACAAAATGAAGGTCAGAGCCAACATTCATGCAGAAAAGAGGTCACCTTAGGCAGCTGCATTATTAAATACGACTTGGAATATAGACACCTTGACAAGCAGCAGGAGGAAATCACTACTTAGTCAAGATATAATCAAATGATAAAATGTAGGTGGATTTGCAGTGGATTTGCAAGCCAAAATGCATCTTAAAGAACAGGAATTTACTGATTTGCAAAACATAATGTGGCTTTATTGGTCAGATTCTTGGCTCATATGACTACTCACTACCAATTCGTACTGGTTTGTAACTGACACAAAGAATTTTTAAGAAATGCAGATGTGTAAATGACTGTCTCACCAATCAAATGGAACTCAGCAGAGCTATTGCTACAGAATTTACAGAAGGGAGAATTACAGCTTTATATTACAACAGAGCAAGAAACAGAAACATGAAAAATTTAAGTGAAATTCATCTAGGGAATGGACTAAAAAAACCCAACATGGGAGGAAAAACCTCCTCAGACAAATATCATCATGTGGAGAAATGTGGATAGAAATACACTGGATGATGAAGCACCACATGAGTTACCCCTAGGAGAGACAAAATACTATAAGTAAACTCCGAACAGCATGGGTGCTGAGAGCTGTGAACAGAAGAAAGCCAGCAAATTATCAAAGAGAAATGACTGACAGAGGGCCTTGTCTTTACCATCGAGCAACAGCATGTCTTATACTGTTCAGCTAAAAGTCCAGCAGGATGATAAAAGTTTAATAATTGCCTGAGCTCTAGTGAAGCAGCAAAAAGGCCACACTGGGCTCTAACATGTATTTCATGTTTGACAGGACAGTTTTTCTGTTTCTGGATGACTAGACCCAAAGAGTTGTGGTGAATAGAGTTAAATCCAGCTGGCAGTCACTCACAAGTGGTGTTCCCCAGGGCTCAGTATTGGGCCCAGGTCTGTTTAATATCTTTATCAATGATTTGGATGAGGGGATCAAGTGCACCCTCAGTAAGTTTGAAGAAAACACCAAGTTGTGTGGGAGTGTTGATCTGCCTGAGGGTAGGAAGGCTCTGCAGAGGGATCTGGACAGGCTGGATCGACGGGCTGAGACCAACTGTATGAGGTTCAACAAGGCTCAGTGCCGGGTCCTGCACTTGGGTCACAACAACCCCAGGCAACACTACAGGCTTGAGGAAGAGTGGCTGGAAAGCTGCGCAGTGGAAAAGGATGTGGGGGTATTGGTTGACAGGCAGCTGAGTATAAGCCATCAATGTGCCCAGGTAGCCAAGGCAGCCAACAGCATCCTGGCTTGTATCAGGAATAGTGTGGCCAGCAGGACTAGGGAAGTGATCGTCCCTCTTTACTCAGCTCTGGTGAGATGGCACCTCGCATACTGTGTTCAGTTTCAGGCCCCTCACTACAAGAAGGACACTGAGGTGCTGGAGAGTGTCTAGACAAGGGCAATGAAGCTGGTGAAGGGTCTAGAGCACAAGTTTTATGAGGAGCGGCTGAGGGAACTGGGGTTGTTTAGCCTGGAGAAAAGGAGGCTGAGGGGAGACCTTATGGCTCTCTACAACTACCTCAAAGGAGGTTGGGGTAAGGTAGGTGTTGATCTCTTTTCCCAAGTAACAAGTGATAGGACGAGAGGAAATGGCCTCAAGTTGCACCAGAGGAGGTTTAGATTAGATATTAGGAAAAATTCCTTCACTGAAAGGATTGTCAAACACTGGAATAGGTTTCCCGGGGAAGTAGTTGAGTCACCATCCCTGGAGGTATTTAAAAGATGTGTTGATATGGTGCTTAGGGACATGGTTTGGTGTTGGACTTGGCAGTGTTAAGCTTATAGTTGGACTTGATCTTAAAGGTCTTTTCCAACCTAAAGGATTCTATGATTATAGTCTGCAAAGTCCACAACAGAAGGATCTATTTTAGGATTATCCCCTTTACCAGAACTCATCTAAAAGAATAGCCATTGATGACTATTTGAATTTTGCTTTTTTAAAATAGTACTTCTTTTTAAACAGATTTTTCTTCTCAGTTGCATGTCCTAGAGGGGTTTTAAATTCCACAGTCTGTGGACTGAGTGGCCTGATGAAAAGAACTGTGGCCTTTCAATCAGTTTTTAACAGTATTGTCCTCCTTCTTTGTTCTCAAAGCAATTTACATAATATAGCACTTGCACCTACTGATCAGAGAGATTTATTACAGTTGTCAGTCACAGTTAAGATTATAGCTACTCCCTTACAGTATTTCAAGAAACACAATGGTTAAGCTTACAAATTTAATTCTGGTGCCAGTCTGGTATTTTCTGTGTATAGATACAAAAAAGCATAAAAAAATATTGAAAGTAGAGATGTGATTTGGGAATTCATTTAAATGGAACAACTTGATTATCCTCAGCTTTGCCTGCATTCACCCACATATGCATCAAAAGTAACTCAACTAACACCAATAGAGTTACTCTGCCTTTAGGGTGACGAAAGGAAATAGAACATGGTTCACTACTCACTCAGCATCTATGACTGATGGGGAGACGTCACGCCTAACAATTACAACACATGGCCTTGAACTGGCATGCAACCAAAATCTTTTGCAAAACGAGAAGAATGCTGAGATAACAAATAGTTCTTCCTCTGTGGCAAGCGTTACAGACTTAACTACTATGTTAATAGACAGATGCATGTGTTTTGCATATTTCAAGCTATTTAGAAAACCAAGAATTTGAATCTTTACTACAATGTCTATAAGTTTCCCCAAAAAGGTTGTGGTACATGATCTTTTCACATAACCCTAAAGATATTCTCTATGTATGCTAAGCGGATGTGCTCTGCCCCTCCTTTCAGCTGACCAGAAGCAATAGGCTTGCAGCAAGACTCTGAACCTTAGTTAATGTCTCCTGCTTCCCAGCTGAGCTTATTAGCTTGGGCTGAGTGCCTCATTAACCCTGACAATATGGCTTCAAGTTGGTTCAGAGGTCACACAGCATCTTAGAGGTGTCTGCAAAAGACTGGTGAAACTGCACTACATTGTGTTTAAAACCAAACCAGAACAGAGATTTTAACATGATTTTAGGCCTATGTATATAGGACTTCATACCTATAAACCGTTTCAGTACAGCCTGATCCTACATTTTAAAAGGTGTTCAGTAATGCTATAACGATGCTTAAAAACAAGTCCATTGAAATTCATGAGCTAGTACATTTTTAAACACCAACTGTTTGCCAAGTCTACTCATGTCCTAACTAAAAGGCTTTTGGGGTTTGCATTCTACTCAGGAAAGTGGGAAAAAAGAACTGATTGGGCTAGAAGGAAAATTTCTAATGACAAATTAATGCAAAATGGATGGAATTATGAACTGAATAGAGAGGAAAGGGAAGAAGTGGAAACCTTTCTGAACAGATCAGGGGAGAAAAGAGTGACAAATGTACCAGAGGAAGAGGTAAACAGTCTTTTACTTTCACTGATTGTTACAGAGGGACAGTAGAGTAGGATAGGAGTTTATTACCTACTGTAAAGCATGCTTAGATGGGAAAAAAGAATGTTTTGTTGACCTTTTAACAAGGTAGTTGTTAATCTTATGCATACAAGCTAGCATCTTGCTTCAGAAATCAGGCTTGTGCTGAATCAAATGAACAAGGATCATGACATGATGGTAGCTGTAAGATGTTCATGACCTCTGCATAAGCCAGCTGTAAAGCACTGGCAGGGGACAAAAGAAAAATCTCAACTAAGAATGATTTGA
Source organism: Aramus guarauna (assembly GCA_013400195.1). NCBI lineage: Eukaryota > Metazoa > Chordata > Aves > Gruiformes > Aramidae > Aramus > Aramus guarauna. The sequence continues at coordinate 166,144 of VXBL01008564.1, read as the reverse complement.
TGGAAAATGTAATTGTGTAAAGAAGCTCTGGAAAGGACTGGAAGACTTTTATTTATTTGAGCTCAATGAAATAGTTATTTAATTCATAAATTTGTTCCAATTTCTCCTACTTTCCTCTCTCTTTGTACCTCTAAGATTTCTGTCTCTTTGCCAAAGAGGTTTAATGGATTAAAAATGCATTTTTATAGTTCTATTAAGTTCATGGCACTTTACAGATATATTAACAAGCACTGTCCATGGTGCTTCCTTTCCAAGGAGAAAATCAGGCCACTAGCAGGAAATAGACATGTCTGCTTCTAAAATTCAGAATCTTACAGGATACCTGGAAACAAGATGGTATGGACAAAAGTCCAAACCTTCTCTAATTGTGAGTGTCTGTTTAGATTTAGTGTGGACTGCTATTAATGGGGGGAATATTTCTTTCAGAAGGGCACAATGATAAAATATTAGGCTTAGCGTGGTTTGAGATCTCAGCAAAACTCATCCAACCCTCTGCATTCATTTCTCCAAAACAATCAGAATCATAGTTTTGCAGCTTTTTTGTTTCCTGCAGTTGACAGTTATTTGACATGGTTAATGACCACAGTGGGTATTGAAAGCCATCAGCCAGTAATTACCTTCAGTGTTAAACAGAAGCAGGGTTGTCTCTCTCTTCTCCTTGGCATACCCAGGAAAATGGTCATTTTTCCACTGCGGAAGTTAACAGTAATTGACATTATCATTCTTGTAGTGCCATATACACTCAACGATAATTTACAGGTGTAAAAGCAGGGAAGTTTCTCAATGTACATTAATATGTAAACTCTGAAAAATATGATTGTGCTATTAAAAGAAATGTCTTCAGTCCAACATAAAATTCCAACCTCTTTCCCTTTTGCATGTTAAAAATCAAGAACTGAACTCTGTAAACAAGACTGTTCAAGTAAAGGAAACACATAATTAGATCTTAATTTTAGAGGAAGGAACTGATAATTGTGTGATTACCCTTCAGCTGTGGGAGCATCTTGCTCCAGTAAAGGTCCCATTGAATTATATAAGGCCACTTGTGCAGCAAGATAATATTTAATACAAATATTAGTTTAGAGTCTTAGACACAAAACTAAATGATTTCATCAGCAGTCCTACAGAACATGCACTTGATCTAAGTATTGAGGCTGTCATATTTTTCTGTTAAATGCTGCCAAGTCAGTGCTAGGAATACTGCCAAATTAAAACTGATACATGTGTAAAAAACTCTTTTATGCATGATTATTTTATGTATTAAAACTTGAAGTTGCTGCATTTTAAAAATCTAAATCTACTGTCATTTTCTTTTTCACTAGATATTTCCCTATTTATAAGAACAATATAATATGTTAAATTCCAAAGCATCAACTCCTTTCTTTAGAATTTTAAAAGGCCACAAAACCAGCTGAATTCATTTTATGGTTCATTGAAACATTATTTTTACAAAATTTGTATCTACTGACTATAAATTATTGTTTCCACCTTTTAAATTGAAAAAAAACATTTCTAAGTCCACTTGAGCAGATTTTAAATAACAAATTTGAAAGAGTAATAGAAAAACAAACAAACAAACAAACAAAAAACCTAGAAGGCTGAAATATGTCATGCAGTCTGGGACAAGGCCAGAATGAATATAGAGAAACATCTTTATCGTTATGTCATACATATATTTTCCAAATAACCAGTAGAAATTAAATCCCTTGCTGTATTCATCCCAGTTTCACCTGCTCAAAATTGTCTAGTGAATAAATTTGAAGACTGGAACATTATAGTAATTCAAAGTGATTATGAAATATATACATAAGAACCTGGAATTTAAACACTTAGAGCAATGAAATGGTAAAACTCCACAAAGATAGTACAGCTGTGCTGATTTATGTTATTCAAGATATGGCCTTAATGTCCCCTATGTGATAAATGGGTGTATGCAACTGTTCAAGTATTTATTTCTGTTCTATTTTTCTTCCCTTCAAGGAAAAGTTCAACAATTTGAAGTTTTACCTGAAGTCAATTTCAAGAGAAAGACAACAAATTTGATATCTCTACCTTCAAAAATGCAAATTAGTCACCTTCCCTCACCTACCTGCAAAAAAGCATCCCTCAGTCCACACTTTTGCATTGACTGAATCACCTGAAACAGCTTACTGATCAGATTAGACCCAAGTTAATTTCTAACTAAATTGCCTCATGACATATCACAAGCCATCACATGCCTCACAGAGCTGTGCCTGCATTATATGCAATGACATTACTAGGCGATATGTCATGTTCAGAAAGTGCCATCTCTTTAACCGCCTGTCACTACTAAACACTCCTGTTTTAAATAACAACAAACCCCAGCAACTTTCATTTCCTGAGTGAGATTATACAGTTCCATGTTGAATCTTAGAGGAAAGGAAAAACAGGCCAGTGGCTAGAAAAGAAGCTGCTGAACAGCTATACTGAGAAGAGCAAAAATGGTCACATCTTCCATAATCTTCCAGCAACTTTATCATCCTTGGAAGCTCCTTCAGAAGGACAGTTAACAAATCTGGGTGTTCAGTAAAGCTGCTGGTAAAAAAGATTTGCTTGCAAAAAACCTTGCTGGTCTTCTGCACATCTGTGAGATGGCTGCACCTCTGTAACTCTCAGTAAGAATGAGATGACCCAGGCAGAGCAATGGTCTTTCAGATTAAATTGCAGAGGATTTTGGAACAGGGTTAAACCAGGTGGTTTGTAAACCTCTAGGATTCCTCAAGCAGTGTCTAGAGGAAGGGACTACTGGTGAGGTTTTTTGGCCTGATTCCTACCTGTTTGAGCAAACACATGCTAGTGTTTCTCTCTCTGGCTTCTGCGCTACTGAGTACATGCACTGCCATAGCTGTGGGCTCTCAGTCAGGCTCCTAGGAAAACAGCACAGTTGGGTCTGTCTTGTACAACGGGGTGTTTGGACATGGTTTGCCATGTGTTCACTTGAAACAAACAAGTAGATGGCCTGAAACGTGATTAGGTTAATCCTAAAATGGATGATAAAATGAAACTAAAGGTAAAATTTAGATTCAGAACTACAGTGATTAAGGATATTTTTATGGCCTGTCACTGTCTCCAGGCTGCCTGCTATATTGTGTCACAGTCTCATCTTTAACTTCATTTTGTATGTACATCATGAAAAATAAGACTGTCTCCCCTTTCTCAAACCTTGAATTTCCATCTTGTTCAAATGTCTCCCATGGAGCAAAAGAGGTGAACACAGCTGTCTGTGCAGAGATCAAAAGGCAGAGAAATGGCTGCGTTCCTTCCTGCAGAGCCACTTTATAGGATCATCAGGAGGAAAAACATGGGGGTCAAGATGCTGCTGTTGCAATATATTTGCATTAGACAACTTTTGCTCTCACCACCAAACTTACAAACAGCAATAAAAATCATCTCCCATCTACAAGAAAAGCAATCAGGCATTTATATACTGCTACAAGTGCATAGTCCTCATATAGCAGTTCAGTTTTGAAGACTATGGTTCAAATTTGGCACAAGTTACTGTCTAAAAGAATTTGATACTATCAGCCTTATCTCTAAGGCCTGTTTATTTCACATGTTGAAAGCATCAAACAGCTTGCTGCAACTGGCAACTGTAGCTAAAAAAAGAGGACAAAGCATTACATGATAGTGGCATTAAAAATGTCCAAGTACAAAATCTTGTATGAAAGGGGCTGGTGGGGGAAGTGCAGGGGGTGGGCTGTTTGAAAAACAACAGCTGTACAGCCAATATGTCTCAGTCTTGTCTGTAGCCTCTCCAAAACTTTAGCCAAAATGTATTCAAAGTTAAGTATAAAATAAGTGCTTCCCGTTTCTCTTTTCATTTAAGATTTTTGGCCTAATTCTATCTTTTCTAGTGTTTTTTTTCAAGCCTCCTCATTTTAATTCGTCACCAGGAACCTCCCAGGAACATTTTATGGAATAGATTTTTACGTACATTTAAAAATCTAACTGGGCATACCAAAACCAAATCCAAAATCACTGACCCAGTTCTAGAAGTTTCCTATAATCTAGAAAATGTTTACCTAATGAAAGCAGGAATTATAGGATCATACATTGGGCACATGTTCCACAGAAGTCATGTAAGAAAAAAGCAATCTCTTTTCCTCATCCTAGAGAAGGAGATGGATTTTTCTAAAAGATTCCGCCTTACTCAGCTTGCTTTTCCAGTCAGTCTTGTTGACTTTGATGACATGAAGTTAAGTTAAAACAAGAGTTCTGGCAAATCCCAGCTCACTTGTCATTTAAACAGGAAGAATCTCTTGCCCATATATAAACTGAGGTCTCTGACTGAAAACTAAACAAGTCTTTTTTGTTGTTTTGTTTCTATTTTACAAGACTTAGGGTATTTGGATGGCCATTTAGCTGGTAGTGATATCTGTCACGAACAGACTGACTCACTGGGGATTTAACATAAGCCAGGTTCATTTTATACCAATACTCAGCTTTGGTACGTCTGATAAGCTTCCATGACAGTGGAACAATTACAAGACTTGAAAACAAATAATGCTTTAGTCAATTAGACCTTATTTTAAAAAGGATTCATTGGCAATTCAATGACTGAAAGTAATTTGGCTTTTTCTCTCCTTCACTGATTATTCTGACATATTCCTTGTAGTTGAGCCAAAACATTTCAAAGTTCAAGGAGACTAGATGACATTTCTTGGGTCATCACATCAATCTCCTTTTCTTTTGGAGTTAACCATTTAACACAGCTCTGCTCACACATTTTTCACAAGCAGTCATAGATGGAAAAGTTATCAGGATATCTGATTTCACAATAGATGAAAGGGAAGGTGGAAAATAAACAACTAGTTATCAAAAAGAATTTAGGGAGCTTTAATAACCTTTTGCATCATCATACCCATAAGTAATAGCTAAAAGAAGGCTGTAATTAGATAAGAGTGTTTTTTAAATGATTCGGGCTCCACATGAAAAGCTGTATGGTGGGACATTTTTGCTACCAGTATAACTTGAAACTTTTCCCTAGCAGCTGAGGATTTATACATCTTTTTTTGATTGTGTGCTTTTTTCAGCAGATGCAGACATGAATATTTAACTCTGAGGCCGTCTAATTTTATTACCTGGGAAACAGTTAAATACTGATAAGATGTTAACCTCTATCAAGAGCCAGATACTCAGGAAATATCACATTGTACTTATTACTCTATTCATACATGGAAAGACTAAACTCTGTGCTTTTTCAACATCTAAGGAAGTCTGTTCAGTTACTACATTCTCTATTTTCTATGCAATCAAATTAGATCATGAAAGATGTTACAGGCAGTACAGGGCTGGTATCTCTTACCAAAAACTATGCATTAGACTTTCAAGAGATACAAAGGGCTGCAAAGGAAAATGCTAAGTCAACATATGAAAAATATTTGCATGCTAGTAGTGCTTTTTGAAAGCTTTATTTTTAAAATTATATTTCTGTACTAAAAGAGACTATAATATCATTATAATCTTGCAATACTTTGAACTTAATATTCCTTTTAATGTAATTTCATTTTCTTTTACAGATTATAGAATAGTACCAAAAGCTACTACTTAGATCAGGAGAGACAGAATCAGAAGTCTTAGATTCCCTTTCTGGTTTTGTCCCTGATTTACTGGTTTAAGATAGACAAATCACTTCAGTCTATAGATCTGCCTGAAAAATATATAGATATATAAATTCAATTTCAAAAAGTTTGGGAGTCTTGCTCGCATTAATCTCAAATCTTTGTACTAGGGAGATGATAAAATCATTGTGTTTGGGGGGAGGAATGACAAATTGATAATGGCTCAATAAGAGAAAGTAACCTTTTTTTCTTTTTTTTTTTTTTTTT
>VXBL01008564.1:130206-160258 GCA_013400195.1 Aramus guarauna | reverse complement strand
TTTTTTTTTTTTTTTTTTTTTTTTTTCTGTGCGCAACACTGGCAAACAGATATTTCTGTTATATTCACTGATAAAAGTAAAGTTTTGGTCCATACATCTCAGCCCTCCTGATGTAACTGTGGGATAAGGGCCATGAAACAGAAACTATAGAATTTTGAGATAATTAGTTTGAGATAATTAGTTTGTAACCAAGGTAATAGATAATGGAGCAAACTGACCATGGCAAGGTACAATGTTGCTATGTTCCATGTACAGTCCCTACCAAACCGAACAATAGGTTCGGAGATATTAATCTTATGAAGTAAGCAGTTATGGACAGGTGCATCCACAGAAAGGATACTGCGCATGCCCGCAAGAAGAGGGTCATCCAGCGGACATGGGTGAGAGACCACTGATGACCACCAGAGACCCCTTGAGGACCACCGACTCAAATCACTGAGCATGCGTGATGGGGAGGAGAATATGTAAATGAGTTCCAAGAAATTATTATCATAGGACTGCCTTTTTTGAGAAAAATGATGCACATGCATATTTTGATCCTACATAACCTGTGTGTTGGTGATCACCTGGCATGCACGTTGGGTGGAGCTATCCCCCGTGCATCCAGCGCTGCAGTAAAGAATGCCTGCCTTTTAACACTACATTGGTGTTACGAGGTTTATTCCCAGGTTTCGGTGACACTGAGGAGTTCCAAACTGTTCCTTTCGACTGCCTGCTAGCCGTTATTCATCACAAGCCAACTGACTTCTCTTTTCTTCTGCTGTCCAAACAGATGCCTGAAACATCCTAAGCAGGAAAATAGAGAACAGTAAATAACAAATAGCAAACAACAGATATGAGTGTTAGAGCATGACTGCTTTTGTTCAAATTCAAATTCAGGTATTCATATGGCACTCAAATCTTCTCCAGAAATACTGCATCACATGAGCATTCATGCTTGGCAAGCAAGGTATTTCATGAGGGTTGAATGCAACAAATTTCAGGGGATTCACGCCAATGCTGTTAACATTGTTTATTAGTATTTATCTGTCTTCAGGTGTTTGGAGAGTCTTGTATGAGAAGCTATAAATATACACAAAGTGCAACACTGTTTTTCCTGGATATATAAATCTTTTCTTCAGATAAAAAAAAGGCAATCACATATCTAGAAAAACACTCAGCAAGGTGCTTTCTGGGTATTTGACATTCCTTTTAAATTTACACCTATCACAAAATACACATGCTTAATCACTCCCTGCATGATCTGTAAATTGAAGAATTACAATAACTTCCTGCCTTTGGGGCAGGGAGTAGATAGAATTTCATAAACATACACTGTAAAACCCATTTCCAGAATACAGATACATGAGAGCATGCTTCTCTATCTTTTTTTTTTTTTTTTCAGTTTTAACTGAACTTTAATCAATAACAGGGATCTCATAGATAGTGTGCTAGAGCTCCAAGCCTAGGTCAAGAAACATTGCTAGCAAAAATACCCAGATTCTGATTTTATGCTCCTCTCCTTTCTCTGTCATTCTAATGATTATTTCTTGCATTTATTTCAGTAACAGGGAAAAAACTCCAAAACTTAATAATCCGCCAGTATTATGAGAATTACTTCTCCAAAGTTAGGCACATCTAGATGATAGAGCACCGTGTAGACAAGCCGAGCTAATACCAAATCAGAACTTGAAGCTGTTTTTTCTTCACAACCCACTTAATGTGGCAATATCATTTCTGGATTCAGCTGGAGCTCATTCTAAGTCTGAGCATCTTTTCTCCTGTAACATATAAGTCTAAGTACTAACAACAGAGCTAAGCATTTATTAAGATTTACAAACCCAGCCCCTGGTTAGACATCTAGCTTCCATGACCTTCAGTCATCCTCTCAGATAACTCTGTAAATCCAGCTGTACATTAACTGCAAATGTGTATCATCTTGTTCAATTGCATGTGATATTCAGTCAATCTGATAGAAAAAGTTTTGACAGAGGTATGTTGCATCTACCACCTCTAACCTGCCAGAAAGAGTAAATTTCTGTTGCAACAGATCGGTAAAGTAAAAATGCATCAGTCGTGCTGGTTTAACTTCCTCTAATATAGATTATAACATACAGTTTATAACTTGTTAAGAATAAAATATTTTGGTAACATTTCTTTTTGCCATTTATTTACTTAGGTATTTTATGAGGTTTCTACTTTTCCATTTTAAGAGGAACATAAAACTTGATTGAAAAGAGCAGTAGAAAGCCAGCTTTCTGGTCTCTGGCAGGGACCAGTGGGACATGCTTCAGAGGTCACAAAACATAGCAGAAGTGCAAGGAACCTTTCCTGGGACATCTCCTTCACCTCTTACAACTCGTGGTTGTACATTTCCAGACTTCCAGACTGTGAGTTGAAGAATCAGCACTTTACATACTTTAGTAATTTATCACTTAAACACTTTTGGAAATCTCACCTCTTATGAGTGAAGCTTTGAAAATATCTGAAGAATAAAACTACAATGACCTTGGGTTCTTCAATTAGTCCTCAAATAATTTATAATTTCCCATTGAAATTTATATACTTTATTGAACTGACATCTTTGTGTAGAACTGGGGAAAATGGCTAGTAATACTAATATTTTTTAGAAGATGGCTCCTGTGAAGCTGTTTATTTTACATAGTTACACCATTTCATGCAGATAATTCAATAGCACTGGAGCCAGGCAAATAAAGTCATCTATTTTGTTATAAATTGATTGTGCAGTAGATTTTGATAAATCGTCCCTTTTACTATAACATGGAATTACTGAACACTGAAAATGTTCGTTACTAAATAACACACTCAAATATATCTTCTATGTTAATGCTGATGTGAGTTTTATACTGACTTTGACCCCAGAATAATTATTTTTTTCATCTTCCTACAAACTGTCTATGCAGAATGATTTATTGTTAAAGCAAACCATTTAACTGTAAGTTTATGACAGTATGCATGATTTCTTTAATGCAACTGACCAAAAATATCATAAGAATTTAAGATATAAATTTAACATAGCTAACAATTCACAGCTAATCCAATACAAATTAAGAAGTTAAGTGCCATTTTAAAAATAGAACAATTATTGCTGAATATTTGTGTCTTTCTATACTGGTAATAACTATGAAACTCTTTTTAGTTTAAGATGCTGCAAAGGGATTCATGTGATAATGAGCTTGCATTCATGAATACCATTATTTCCATTGGTAAATTAAATTTCCAAAGAGCTCAGTTACCTCAAGGTAAAAAAATGCTGCAGCAGAAGAAAGCTGGGGAAGGTGGGGAAACTCTTAACAATGTGGGGTGGTTGGTCAATACTGCTCTAAACCAAATCATGAACGTCAGATATGGCTTTTAAAGCATCAAAGCAATTAGAAGGAAAAAAAAATAAAATTAATGGAAGTTGAAAGTCATCCCACTGCTGCTGAAAATCTTACCCATATTCTTCTGAGGGCATTACAAAGGTAAATGACATAAGGAAAAGATTTTCAAAGACACCAAAGAACAAATAAGTGCCCAACTCGCATTAAAAGTTTTTGACTTCCAAATAAATCCACTAGAAAAAAAAAAAAAGAGAGCCTTAATTTATGGTGAAAAGGGAAACAAATTGTTTTCTTCATAGCATTATGAATTGCAGAGCTAAACTAAGGTGGTGAACAATTTAGATAACCCTATCACTCAGGAGAAAAAAAAAAAAAAAATCTGGTTTTTTTTTTGCATTGAACAAGTGAGTGATGGTAATGAAAAAGGTATCAAAATGACAGTACAGAGACATTCATTGAGATAAACCTACCCATAAGGAAGGCACCCACAACATCATGATGATGATTTTTCAGTAAGTTCGTGACATACAACTATTTGACATCCTTCATGAAGAAATTCCCTAGAGCAGCACCAAGCACTTAGCAGCACTGAGTATTTTGTCTTAATCCAACAAAGCACAGAGCATACATAGAACAATGATTTTAAGCACATTCTTAAAGACAAGAAAGTACCATTTGATTTGCTAGACAGTGGACAGTTGTGCCTGTGCAGATTCTACTAAAGATGAACTTCAAATATTAACATAATTTCTAGGTAACTTTTCTGCCTGACAGCAAAGTGCCTGAAATATATAAAGGTATAACTGATGTACCACAGGCATGTCTAAGAACTTTTCATTCAAGCGCAAAATATTGGTTTGTTCTGGTTTATCTAAATGGCAACAACAGGATTTAAAATATGTGATCTTAATCCCTTCCCCCCTCCCACTAAAAATCTTGGGAAAGTCTGTGTTCCTGGAATTTTGAAGAGTTGAATAGATCTTTAAGAAACATGAAATGCTTTCGAGCTCTCTAGAATACAGCAAAGGAATTATACTGCAGTTTCATGCAAACATCATGTTCACAGGAACATGCTTTTATTGTAAGTAGAATGGCATATGCCAGTGTGGCCCAGCTTGGTGATTCCATTGCAAAGCTGCAGACCTCTGGTTGCATGGGAGGATGGGCACAACCCTGGCTTGTAGTGCCCCTCCGTATCTATGACGGTCACATTACGTATAGTTCTAAGCCACAGTCTGGGAGAGTTCACTGAGCTGTGCAATTCCAATGACAAAAAAAACCCAAACAACCAAACCAAACCAACCAACCAAAAAGAAAAAAAAACCCAAAGCAAAAACAAATTAAAAAAAAAAAAAAAAAAAAACAAAACAAAACAAAAAAGGCAGCAAAAATATAGATAAAAATTGGAAATGTCTTCTTTCACAACTTTTTAACTTCAGAGATGCAGTAAAACCTGTTCTCAGCTAACTGATAGTTCTAAGGTGATTTAATATCCTCAGATGAAAGTAGCCATATAAAAAGTAAATGACAATAGATAGATATTTGTTATTTCCTAGCATACACACAACTTGTTCTCATTTATGTGGCGACAATAAACTGAAGAAATTTCAGCAAGGTTTATAGGTGGGAAAGAAAGGAATAATTTCCTAAGTGCCATGTATATGGGGAAGGTTGTGTTAAACTAAAAGGATCGCAGCAGTTAAGACAGGGAGAGCATAGAAGTGTTTGAACAGCAGTGAGTAACTCTTCATAGGAAAATACTGCATTGCATTTTCTCTGTGCGTCAGAGCTGGCTCAAGTCTCCTCAGTGAGACAGACAAAAACACAAGTTAGATGCTCCAAGCGTGAAGGGACAGTCATGCTGGCCATGACAGGGGAATGGAAAGGAACAAAGATGGGGAGGTGCAGTAGCTGGAGCTAGCTCTGAGGACCTCCGCTTACCGTCCCTGTTCTCCTACTGTGAGTGCGAGACAGTGGAGAAGGTAGTATCGCTGCTAGAGGCAGCCACCTTTGCAGAAGTAGCCATCATGCCTCATAGTCCACTGGGACCTCAGCAGCTGGCACCCATGCTGGCAGCTTGTTTGGCTCAGACATGGCTCCTGGCAGCTTTTCCTGGGTGGCTGAACATTTAGCTTGTGCTTAAAGACTGCCTTGCTGCATTTTATTGCACTTAACTAACTTTAAACAAGTCCTACTGCCACTGAAGTCAATGTTAATATTTCTGCTGCCTTAATGGTGATGGATTATGTGGTAGAGAATAATGAAGGACATACTTACTCCCATGAGTGGATATTTTATCATTCAGCTGAAGTTGGACAAATTTTTTATCACCATGTATTCAAATGAAATTGCAGGCAGTGCATTCAGTGGAGTGGAGCCACATGGACAGCAGAAATAATGACAAGGCAGTGGGATCACGAGTGACCTGACAGTGCTGTTCTTCTCTCTCACCAGTGAAAATCATAGCTGAATGAGCACTATAAAACCATAGAGCAAATGAGCCCAAAGCTATTGCTGACCAGAATGTTTACTACCCCTGTTTCTGCCATGTCATTCTAAGGTTTTCAACTTGACTATGTGAGCAGATAGTACTGCTTTTTTTATATGGCCATCTGAAATGCTGAGCCTTTAGCCTAGATGAGCAGACATCTCATGAATCCTATTTTCCATTAAAGAAAATGAGATCATGAACAAGAATAGGGGCAGGTATCTGGAGTGCTTTTGAAGATCCATCACAAGCCTTCCTGTGTTGAGAAATTATTTGTATTTGATGTTCTTCAGTGTATACTGTGAAATTGCTGTCAGAGGGCTTTTTCCAGGTATTTTGGGAGACACAGATATGGAAGGTTTTTTTCCTCCTCAATGTCTCCATTTCTCTCAATAACTTTGAAGTCTATTTTTTTATTTTAACCAAATTTCTTTAAAGATAGTTATTTGACTTCAGAGGTTCCATTGCTCAAAAAACCCAAATCTTCCAGAATCAATATATATGTTAGTTGTACCATGAAGCAACAATTAAGCAAATAATTGTTATGAGCAACATCTTCACACTGATAATTCCCAATTAGTCAGTAGCCATTAACTTGTGTCTCTGTGGACTCAGGTAGCTGAACTGTTCTACAGAAATAAAATGCTCCACATCATATTCTTCAAGTGGATAATTAACAAGCAAGCAGCTCAGAATGCTCAACACTCATAAGGAATGTTTGGGACCAACTATCTGTTATAAACTAGACATACTGGAAAACTGAAGTTCCTCTTCTTCCTGTCAGAAGTATGGAAAGCAGCTTCAGAAGATCTGTCCTACAAAAGTTCAAGCCTGATTAAACATATCAATTTATTATTGCAAATATAGAATTGATCACTTGATGCAGTCAACAAATTGTCTTCGTTTTTCACACTGCTTCTCTAGCTTTTATAAGAGAAAGAAAGTCCTCCAAGACTATGCTTAATCTTCCAAGGTCATCTTCTGGAGAAACAGCTTTGACTATTCTTGCACCCTGAGAGCACCTGGGAAGCCTGGACTCAGACTGTTATCACTGGACCTATAAAAAAGAAAGAAAAAGTGCTTCTGTCATGTCTTCTGCCCACACATCATCCTTTAGGTGCACTTCAGTTGATGGTGAAATCTGTCTTGAATGTTCACTCCAATGGATATGACAGAGATCCTTTGCTTAAAGCAATCCTTCAAGAGCTGTATGTATATAGAGATTATTATTACAGTATGATCTCTTACTGCAGAAAATTGCCTAACTAGCTGCATCAGTCTTTAGCATTATAGTATGATCTGTTCAGAAAATTGCCTAACTAGATGCATCTGTCTTTAGTGAAAAGTCATGCTGCACTATGTTAAGAAAAAAAGGGGAAAAAAAACCCCAAACACACCAAAAAACCCCCATGACTTTGTGATAAAACAATGCCAGGTAGATGGAGAAAAATTATCACTATTACTCACTGCACATGAGTCAAACCTTTGCTTTCATTACATTTCCCTATCTGCCACCCTGGTCTACTTATTTATTTGCTCATCTCCTATGCCCTGACCTTTTCTCTATAAGCTTTTTTAATTGGGAAATATCATTAAGTATAAATATGTACAACGCCAGTGCATGTACAAGCATGATCTTGTAGGCCTGCAAGAACTTCCCCCAAAATAAATTTTAATGATAAAGCCAAAATAAAACCAGTATGTAAGTCCAGGTACGAGAGAAAGTGCTTAGAACAAAATTTGAGGATTTTACAGTATTTCCTCATCCTTAATCTGCTTGGATATTCAGAAGGCTAAAAAGATCTTATTCACTATGTAAATTGCATACTACATAACAGGAAACTAAGTGACATTTAAGTCAGTTAATTTATATCCAATTTAGAATTTTGATAATGCTGATGACATAATTAACCATTCCTTATGGTTTAGAGGAATTAAAATAATGGAATTTACATGCATAATTTTCAGTTAAGTAGATAGCCAATAGATTCATCTTTTACATAATTGCTGAGCTTCAGATTAGCCCACATCTCCAAAGATTATTTCTGATTTTATAGCCCCAGGCATACATATTGGACTCTCTAAGTGGAAATAAATTTAGAATTTACAAAATTCTTTCTTATTGACTGTTTTGCTGAAGATATTTTCTGTTATGCCAGACAGATTCATTGACTTTTCAAGGAATTAAATCAGAATATTATATGTGTAGTACTAGCCTGTGCTTCATCTGAGGTCAACTGCTAACATGTTCAGTGGAAGCAGAATTAAGACATACTTTAGGAAACAAACAAACAAAACAAAACAAAACAAAACAAAAAAAAAAAAAAAAAGGGGGGATTGGTCTGTTCAGCTACAAAAATCAGCTCCTGAACTGGTGAAGAGGCTTTTTGCAGATTGGGGACAACCTCCATGGGATATGTCAGAATCTAGGATGCAGATGCTGCTTTCAGTATTATGCTTGAACAGAAAACACTTTGAATGAAACCACTAGGGATGATCACCTTTTCTCTATCGATTCATACTACTGGTTACCAGACAGACTGACTGATATAGTCAACAACTCAATTTTCAAAACATTGTAAAAATTAGGGATTTTCAGGAGAATATCAAAAGTACACCATAGCTCACAGGTCTTTTTCAGTGATTCTACCTGTGGTCTTATTTCAAAACACATAAAATAGAAAAAGAAGGAAAAATAAAAAGAAAAAAAAAGTTCATTGTATAAGCAAAAACTATCTACCATCACACAAGTAAGTTCAGCCCAAATGAGAAATAAGTGAAAGTGCATGTTCATTAGAAAGAGCACATTGCTCCTAAGAAGCTATAAAATAGAAAATATTTTCCATTATGTTTTGAAAGATCGTATTTATAATGAGAAAAATACCAAAACTACACATAATAATCTCTTGCTAGTGTTCATTTTCTTTTTACTTAATAGAAATCTTTATTATTTTCTCCTCAGTAGAAAAAACTCCTGGCATGATATTTTTAAATTTCAGAGTACACATTATAATATGTGTCATTATCATTGTCATAGGAGATTGAGACTCTCCTGAGGGGAACAGAAGGCCCAGTATGCAGATTGGAACCACTTCTTAGGGAAGTCTGGGGCCTAGGCTGAAGACGAAGTGAAAGCTTCCTACCCTGGTATGGCCCTCAGATTATTATCCATTATTAATTTTTCACATAGACAGTGATGAAATTGCAATAAGAAGTCCAAGGACAATCAAGAGAGACTTCAGGGCCTTGAGACAACTGGTTAAGGGATCAGGAGCACAAGTATTGTTGTCCTCTATTCTTCCAGTTTCAGGGAATAATGAGGGGAGAAACAGACATGGCTCTGAGCCTGGTGTCAATGGCAGAATTTTGGGTTTTTTTGATCATGGGTCAGTCTACATGACACCAGGCCTGCTGGCAACAGACAGGATACATCTGTCTTAAAGGGACAAAAAGTATCTTTGCACAGGAGTTAGCAGGGCTCATTGAAAAAGCTTTAAATGAGATTTGAAGGAAGAAAAGGGTAAAACCAGGCTTGTTAGAGATAAGCCTGGGGATGGCATGCCAATGTTTGAGGGACAGTGCAGTAGTGAGGTCGTTCAGTCTGCCATCTCAGTGGAGGAAGGGGATGGAGATCGATGTGGCAGCAAAGATGCGAGAGTTATTGATGTGTTAGAAACCACAAAAGCACCTGAGAATGGTCATGTAGGAATTAGAGCTTTCTTCCAAAAAAAGGTGGTGGCATCAATGGCCCAACTGAAGGGCATCTACGCCAATGCACACAGCATGGGCAACAAACAGGAGGAGCTGGAAGCCATTGTGCAGTGGGAAAACTATGATATAGTTACCATCATGGAAACATGGTGAGATGACTCACACAACTGGAGTGCTGTAATGGATGGCTATAAACTCTTCAAGAAGGATAGGCAGTGGGAGAGCCCTGTCCATTAGAGTTTGACGATGGTGACGATAGGGTTGAGCGTTTATGGGTAAGAATGAGGGGAAAGGCCAACAAAGCAGATATCGTGATGGGATGCTATTAAAGACCACCCAAATAGGATGAAGAGGGAGACAAAACATTCTATACGCTACTGGGAAAAATCTCACCATTGCTAGCCCTTGTTCTCATATGGGACTTCAACTTACCTGACGTCTGCTGGAAATACAACCCAGCAGAGAGGAAACAGTCCAGGAAGTTCCTGGAGTGTGTGGAAGACAGCTTCCTGACACAGCTGGTGAGTGAGCCAACTAGGGAAGGCACCCACTGGACCTATTGCTTGCAAACAGAGAAGGACTTGTGGGTAATTTGATGGTTGGAGGCCATCTTGGGCATAGCGATCATGAAATGATAAGAGTTGATTCTTGGAGGGGTAAGGAGGGGGGCTCAGTAGAACTGCTACCTTGGACTTCCAGAGGGCAGACTTTGGCCTGTTTAGGGACCTGGTTGACGGAATCCATGGGGAGGCAGTCCAGAAGGGCAAAGGAGTCCAGGAAGGCTGGACAGTCTTCAAGAATGAAATCTTAAAGGTGCAGGAGCAGGCCATCTGTATGTGCCAAAAGATGAGCCACTGGGGAAGAGGGCTGTCCTGGCTGAACAGAAAGCTTTGGCTGGAACTTAGGAAAAAAAGGAGAGTTTATGGTCTTTGAAAGAAGGGGCAGGCAACTCAGAGATGTCCTGAGGTTATGCATGGAGAAAACTAGAAGGGTTAAAGCCCAACTAGAACTTCATCTAGCTACCGCCATAAAAGACACTAAAAAATGTTTCTCTAAATACATTAGCAACAAAAGGAGAGCTAAGGAGAATATCCATCCTTTATTGGATATGGGGGGAAATGTAGTGACAAAAGATGAGGATAAGGCTGAGGTACTTAATGCCTTCTTTGCCTCAGTCTTTAGCAGTAAGACCAGTTGTTCTCCAGGTAGCCAGCTCTGTAAGCAGGAAGATAGGGACAGGGAGCAAAATGAAGCCCCCATCATCCAAGGGGAAATGGTTAGAAAATGCGACACCACTGAGATACACACACAGACCCTGTGGGGCCAGATGGGATCCACATCCAAGGGTACTAAGGCAGCTGGAAGAAGTGTTCCCCAAGCCACTTTCCATTGTTTATCAGCAGTCCTGGCTAATCTACAAGAAGCACCAGGAGGAGGATCTGGGGAACTACAGGTCTGTCAGCCTGACCTCAGTGCCAGGGAAGGTTATGGAGCAGATCATCTTGAGTGCCATCACATGACATGTACAGGACAACCAGGTGATCAGGCACAGTCAGCATGGGTTTATGAAAGGCAGGTCCTGCTTGACTAACCTGATCTCCTTCTATGACAAGGTGATCCACTTAGTGGATGAGGGAAAGGCTGTGGATGTTGTTTACCTGCACTTTATTAAAGCTTTTGACACCTTTTCCAACACCATTCTCCTGGAGAAACTGGCTGCTCATGGCTTAGAAGGGCATACTCTTTGCTGGGTAAAAAACTGTATGGATGGCCAGGCCCAAAGAGTTGTGCTGAATGGAGTTAAATTCAATTGGCAGCCGGTTACAAGTGGTGGTCCCCAGGGCTCAGTACTGGGGCCAGTTCTGTTGATCTGCTTGAGAGTAGGAAGACTCTGCAGAGGGATATGGACAGGCTGGATCGATGGGCCAAGGACGAGGCCAACTGTATGAGGTTCAACAAAGCCAAGTGCCGGGTCCTACACTTGGGTCACAACAACCCCAGGCAACGCTACAGGCTTGGGGAA
This sequence comes from Aramus guarauna, assembly GCA_013400195.1. NCBI lineage: Eukaryota > Metazoa > Chordata > Aves > Gruiformes > Aramidae > Aramus > Aramus guarauna. The sequence goes on along the minus strand of VXBL01008564.1, from coordinate 148,713 downwards.
GAGTGGCTGGAAAGCTGCCCAGCAGAAAAGGACCTGTATATACTGTTTTGGCTTCCATTTCAATATAATTCACATCCTTACCCTTGTTTCATACTCTGTTCCTTTCTTGCATAGAAGTATTCTCTTCTTACAATTTTTGTTCCCCTCTGTGAGAGGAAGATTGAGCTAAAACACAGGACATTCATCAGCAATCCACTAACCCCTCTCTGCTGTAAACCCTAAAATATCAGACTCCATGAATTGATTTTCTTTCATTCTCTACTGCAGGCATAACTGTTAATGAAGTTGCCAGGTCTGTTGAGATTATAAAGATTTATTTGTTGTACTGAACATAATGTCAAGACAGAGAGTTATTGGTTGCTTTACTCTGACAGTTTTATTCATGAAGCAGAATCCTGGAACTTACAGAAGCTTAGCTCACTCAATACATCATTCCTGAAACTTAGTTAAAAGCTTAATGCAAACTTAGTTTAAAAAGAACAATTGCCTTTAACATGCAAATATTTTATAAATAAATTGCTTTAAAACATCTAAGTGAATTATTCTGTCATATAGGAAAGTTGTGGGCAGACTTCCTTGTACTAGCCCTTAATCAATCCAAACCACAGCAGTCAGTATTAGAAATTTCCCTATAAATGCCCTACGCTGTTCAGTTTGCATCCCTATCCCCTCTCTGCATCATGGAAAGTGTGGGACTCAAATTTGGATTTGGGACATACAAATCACATTTGAGACAACGCACCAGTTTCTTACCTCTGGCCATAAATAAAACCTCTCAATATCATTACTTGTACAATAGCAGTACTAAGATTCACTTGGCAAGAGAGAACAACACTGTGCAAGGTGCTGTCTGTCCAAATTTCACTGTAGCTCAATGCCAACGACTCAGACTGGTTCTCTCCTGGCTCCCTGACCATGACGAGCAGGATTGTACATGCCAGCAACTGCCAGTCTTGGCTGTGAGCTACCACAAGAGAGGGATTCATCATCAAAATTTTAGGGAACAAATTAAATATGGACTGCTTATTGAGAACTGTTAGCCATCAACACACATGCATACCTTTGACCCTGTTATCCAGGGTCATTCAGAGTCATCTCATGAGTTCCAGGAACTGGAAACTGAGTTACTTCTAATTTAATTTTAGGAAAGTTAAACAAATAACTGTTTTCAAATTCAGCTTAAAACAAAACAAAACAAACAAAAAACCAAAACCAACAAAAGAAACCAAACAAAAATACCAACTTGAAATTTAAACAGTAAGAAATCAGTATGACTACCTTTCAACGCTATGACAGATGTCATAGTTTAGAAAAACAATATTCCACTCTGAAATGAGTAGGAAGAAAATTATTGAGGCAGAAAAGAGACTTTTTGGAAACTGAAAGCTCACAAAGAATATTTCCAAATCAAAACCAGCACAATTTAAAATTTTGAGAAAACACAAATGAAAGTCCTGAAATGAATGTAAAACTCTGTTTCTAAGTGGTTGTTTTTCTTTCTTGGAAGATCCTGTACAGAAAGTGAGCTGTTCACTTCTGCAGAGATTGATTTCTTTATGAAGAAAAATCAGCAATCGGACTGAATCTAGAAAGCAAACAAAGGCCTTGAAGTGTTAAATCCTACTTTGGTGACACTGACTCCAAAACCTAAAAATAATGAAGTTGTTTTAATTACTTCTATGCACAGCATTTTGGTATGAAATAGGTAAGGAAAAGCAAATTTGATTTCTTGAATCTTTTAATTAAAAACCATGTATTTTTTGAAAATCTGAATTTGCCAAGCAAAAAGTTAACATCCTGAACATCAGAAACTTTTGAGATTTATTTGACCTGAACTCCTAGCTTGAACTGAAGCAAGGATGCTTACATTTTCCAGCACAAATAGGCTTTTCTGGAGTGAGTCCATGCTGTTACAAATCAAGTCCAGGTGCTACAACCACCTGACCACAACAGACTTTGAGTGTTTGGTCTCCTCCTCTCACAGGTAACTCTAGTGACACCTACTAGATACCAGACAAGCTCTGTCTTAAAACCAGTTTGATTTCTTCTTTTCTTCCTCAGCCCCCAAAGACAGTCAAATATTCCAACCTGAAAATATTTACGTGTGAATCTTGAAATACAAGAATTAGAGCAGAACTAATAAAACACTTGAGTTTAATAATACATATTTGCCAGAATATAAATATACAAAAGTCAACATTTATGACCTCACAGAGGGAAGATACATGGCACTGCTGTGAGGCAGGAAAGCTTTTACGAGTATGGGATTGCTGTATTGCTCAGGGAAGGAGAACTAAATTCCAATAAAATCCCTTCCACATTGCTATGTGTATACACATTCTGTATACACTTTCTCTTGTAGAAAATAACATTTTAGAGCGGTTTTAAAAGATCTATTTTTTTTTTGCATTCTCTTGTAAAGCAAAAAAACTCTAGCTATAATGAGTCAAACAAGGAAAAGACTCTGATAAGGAATATACTTAGGACACAGAATGAAAAAACATTGAATAAAAACATTATGCTGCCCTCAGTGTTTTCTGTGTAAGTGCTACTTATCCAACCATTCCTTGGCTTAAAATAAGAGAGGACTTGATCCAGCTGTAAGATATTCCCTCGACACATCTAGTCCTACCTGATCTTACACCAGAATTGGTTCAGTAAGAATGTGGTGCTCTTCCAGTCCCCAGTAAGTGCATTTTGCTTAGTGCTCCCACATTACTCTTTTGTTGTAATCTTCACTGAAGCTCAGCATTATTTTCCCAATCCCAAATTATCAAATCATGCTTTCACTGCTTTGTGAACAATGCTTAAAATCACTGTTCAAATTCTTTTGCTTCCTATGCATCATCTACAAAATATTTTAAAATGTCTCAAAACAAAAAAATCATTTTAAGACCATAACTCCCCATTACCACCACCTTCCCAAGAAAGCACTTCCCCAAGAAAAGCAAAACCAACAAATGAAGAACATTGCAACTAACCCTGGCCAGAGGCAAAGTACAGTGCACATTTATCACATCATTCTACATATTATCCCAGGGATGTCACCTAAAACATATGACACACAGCATTTTCTGTAAAAGTTCTTAATTCAGCAGTTTCTAATGACTGGATTTGTCATTTCACAGGTAAAGCTGAAGACAAGACAAAAATAGAAAAATTATTTTGTTTTTCTATTAGGTGATGACACAATGTTCTGTAGGATGTTCTCCCCCCGCAGCTGAAGTCCATGCAATGACAGAATTGTTCTACACACATAAAACTGGCCTCCAACAATAACTTTATTACAAGAATTCACAGAATACCTCATGTATATCTCCTATGAAATTGACCACTTTCATTAGACAATATGAGATAAACAGGAAGTCAATAAAATACAACAGAGTTCCACAAACCAGGGAGAAAACACATGTTCTTGTTCAAGGTCATGGACTCAGCCTGAGCTGCTGTTAAATTAAAACTACCCTTTTGAATGCTTAAATTATCTGTGCCATGTGGATTGGGACCATTGACAGCTGATGAGAAAATTACTTCCGTACTACCTTGGGGGAATTCCCATACCTATTAGACCTCAGTGGAAATGAAATAAGTTTGCTTTAAGCTCCTTCTGGGCTGTATGCCAGAATTTGGCAGAGTGCATAAAAGAAACAGAGCTCCCAGGCCAGCAGTCACTTAGGCTTGGATTTGGTGTTTGACAAGGAATGCCTAAATGAGGCAAAGGGGGGAGGGGGGGGGGGAGAAAAGTGCCTTGCTTTGATTAGATGAATCAGAGAGTACAGTGTATTTCAAAAGAGGTAATTTTAATAGACAAACATCTCCTTATTTCCCAACAAGAATTGGCAAGTAAGAGGATGGGATGGGGTGTGCAAGCAGAGCTGACTCAGTAAAGAACCCAAGGTTATCAATTTAGCAGCCACAGGTTACAAAATATTCTGTAAGATTATTATAGATCCTGATGTGTAATTTCTCAAGTGCACATGACAGATTCATTATAAATAATAAACCAATGCATAAATGTAGCTTATGTCTTGGGGGATAATGCCACATTCTTTTCACTTGTAGGTCATCAGCTGTCATTTTCATTCCTAGCATTAGGGTCTTCAAAATCCCTCAACACTGGCGGTCTGCTTCTACATAAATAATGTTGCACTCTGGTAGCTAAAAGAGTATTCCAGGCAATAGTTGAGTGTAACAGAGCAGAATAGCTTTCCTTAATCATCACACAAGAAGCAGGGAAAGTGTAATTTTATTCTAACTTTGTATGAAGAGCAATACAGGAATAATACAGTTCCTGAAGCTGTTCTGTCTCTCTCTACTTTGCAGCAGAGCTTCCTTTAAGAACCCCTGTAAGAGAATCTGGATTCTCATGTCCCTGCTAGCTGGCACAGAGCACATTGCACTAGAAAATCCTGCAGCTAAATCCCTACTTCTTTCAAACCTCTGTGATTTGGACTCAACACTCATGTATGGGAATGCCGAGCATTCATACTGACTTTTCTCTGAACATTCTTGGTACGGGGTAGAGCTGGTCCAGTTTAAGATTATCGAGAATGAAGCTATTAGACAAAACAGAGGATTTCCTAAAGTCGTACGAGGTTGTCCTGCTTGCTAACTTTTTTGTCTTGACAAGAATGGCTTGGCTTCAGGAAAGGGAATTCACAAGGTATTCCTAAAGTCCCTTGAATGATTCTGCCTTTTCTTCATCTTCTTTCCACATCCTACTGGCTAAATAGGCTGTCCATGGTGCCTTACCTACTTCTATTCCTAGCCCTTAACTCTCCTTGCACAGAGATCTATAGGCTCTGAACTCTGCCATTAATTCCAGTAGGGTTCTAAAAATTGACTGTTGAAAAGTAAAAATTCCTTTATGAATCTACTTTGTGCACTCCCAGCAGGCTTGGATTATGTACTCCACAGGACTGTGATGGTCATAAAATGGCACAAGCATTATTTTACTTGTGCTTTATAAGCTATCAGTGAAACTCTTGGCAGCAGATCTCAAATTAAATATGTGCTATTCTTGAGTGGTGTCAGTCAGATAGTTCTGCCAAGACTACCCAGCTAAAGCTACCCAGCTAAAGCTTACTACATTATTTATCAGAGTAATCATCATCATCATCATCAATGTATTTCCAGGCCTGTTTTACTTTCTTTTCATCTAGGCAGAGGTAGATAGCTTCTTTCAGAGTTTGCTGTTAAGCCTGCGTTTACTGAGGCTCTACAGAAACATTTTCTTTTCAGGTAAGGACATTAAAGGTTTATACGTGTTTTTTATTTTTGCCTTAAATTTATCTTTTTTTTAAAAAAAGTGGAAAAACACTACAAAAGTGGTGCAAGCTCTTAGCTCACAGGGTCTCATCTGACTGTGGATTTTAAAATGACAAACAACAACATGCAAGTGAAAATAACATGTCATTTCTCCCCCACCTCTGGGTAAGTGGAATTGCCATTAAAAAAAAAAAAAAAAAAAAGGTAATTTGTTTTCACTTGACAGCAGGAACTAAAAGTACATCAACGTTGCTGATTCCCCCACAGTGATGTTTCTGCCTGATCGAAGAGGACACTTGCAGAGCTGTAGACAAAGTCAAGCTCAGAGAGCAAATAGGCATTGCTCATACTTTCAGCAAGCATCACCAGATATTTCATATTTGATCTTAAACTTAGGAAAGGGATAAAGGCTGAAGAAATTAAACCCATTTCCAGACATTGCAGCTGACATTCATCAAATGATCAGTAACACTACATGTTGTTTTTTTTTCCATTGGCCAATTATGAACATACATGGGCAATATCTTCTTGTACAACATTTTTATTTTATAAAACACAGTGATAATTGTAATGGTATAACTGATAATCCCCCAGATCAAAAATGTTCCTACATACTTTCAGTTCAAGGGAGTTCATTTCCACCTGTGAGATTTCTGTCATCAGATGTCAAGGCTGCAGACAGTATGAAACAGAAAAGAAATACTAAATAGTTCAGTTCTGCCATAATGGTCCACTACTGTGTCAATCATCAGTCATCTGCTGAGCCATGTCTCCTTCCTATTTCCCTCAACTTTCATCTTAAAGTTCTTCAGTACAAGGCAGGATCAAGATGTAAAGGAGTTAGATTTAATTTAAACCTGGATCTCCTACAGGTCAATAAGAGGCAGAGAGAAGAACTTAATATTGGTTGCCATTCCACCTATGTGTCCTGTGCTCAGTCAGGTTCCCAAAAACTACAATCTCTGTGCTCATACTTCAGTGAAGTCCACATTAAGAATTGCTACAGAGTGGTTCACGTTTCTGCAGAGCATTAGGCATCTTCCATCTTTTCTATCTTAGGTGAACTACTCTGTTTGTTGGCATGTCTTTTACCTTTGACTCCCTCCCTGTTGCTCCCTTTCTCTGGCTTCATCAACGTATTGCATTACAGGATATGGTCATAGGGTAATTCAGGTTATATGGACCCTCATCTGGTCTCTAATCCAACCTCCTGCTTAAGCAAGGAGAGCTACAAGGTCAGATCAGGGTACCCAGAGCTTTATCCAGTCTGGTCATGAAAATCTCAAAGAACATAGATTTGCACAACCTATTTTGACAATTCATTCACTGTCCTCATTGTGACAAAGTTTCCAGTCAGAAACTCATGTAGCTGCAAGCATAACTCCCACTGCACCTTATCATCTAACTTTGTGAAGTAGGATCCTAGTTCTCCATGACTGGTCATACACAGACTACTATAGTGTCCCTTTACAAATTATTGGAATGTTTATATTAAATTTTTCTACTATTTAATGTTTATTACCTGACATATGAATTAAATGTTCTTACCTATAAGATTTGGTTAACTTTTCCACACAAATTGAAGTTTTTTTCATTGTTGTTTGGTCCTTGTTTACTCCTCGAGGAGCATATGGCTGCAACAACACTATGCCATCGAACCCGGTGGCATAGTGTTGTTGCAGTTTCTGTAACAGGTTTTGTTTTTTACATGATTGGGTTGTTAGCCCAAAACAAAACCCCCAACCTGGAGGGCCAGGGTGCAACATTTTAGTCTGGCCTCTCCCCAGACAGACCTGTTCGGCTTGGTTAGACCTGTCAGGAGCGCAAGGCTCCCGCCGACATAGCTCTGTGGATCGACAAGGCACGCAAGCCACCACACCACAACAAGGTAAGTTGCACCAACTAGTGGTGGTTTTTCATTGTTAAAGAAGGTAAATCTGATCCATGTTCTTGTGATTTAACACTCTATCATTGGTTTATTAATCTCTGTATAAAGTGTTTAGAAAACATATATTTTATGCTTGCAAGAAAACAAATACTGGGGCTTTTCACTTATTTTCTTTCAGTATTCTTCCCAGAATGTAATAAGATTTCCAAATGATACTATGTTGTTTGGAGGATGTAATTTTGAATATGTTTTGAAGTACACTAAAAACCAAATGAAGTTGCCACGCTGTTCAAATAGACATAGCTGAATCAGCCTGTCAGAAAGCCAACTTAAAAGTCCCTGTATCCTTGCCTTTAATTCCAGACCAAACTGGAAGTGCATTAGGGTACTCAGCTGCCATCTCCATTGACACTACTTGTACTAGGAGCTCCAGAAGAAAAGATACAAAGAGCAATCTCTTCTGCCTGGGATTTCTCCACTTTAAGAGAATACTTAGTTGTAACAAGCAAAAGTGGAAAAATCCACCCACAAGATCTACAAGAGTGGCTAGGCATGAAAAATCTGATCTGTTGTGAGGCATTACTTTAGTTGCTTATTATATATAAGATTGATGAAACAGAAAAAAAAAAAAAAAAAGAATCTCTGCACACAACCTGCAGAACACATTAGAGATGTTATGTGAATATCCATTTGCTTTGTTCATATTTCTTTTTGTTTGCATTTCCCAAATACTCCAGTGAAAAAGCTTTCCTAGCACAAGTCTTTGCAAAGATTTAATATGGTATGCTGAAATTGCAAATGAGAAATAGTACATTCAAATATGTGGTTCACATTTTGCTTTTAGTTATAAATCATTTGAAGAGAGGACAGAAAAGTTGCCACATGCCTTCTTTAAATGAATATTTATAATTGAGCATTTGTGAATGAGAATTACTGACTTTAAAAAATAAATTAGAAAGCCTACAAATAATTGAATAATGCATAAACTGGAGAACAGTGGATTGAAGAGTATTAGACAAATGGATACACTTCAAAATGAAAAACACAACTATGTTTTTGAAAGAGATGACTAAAACTCTGCTTCCTTTATGTTGCATGATGCTTAACAACTACTAATGAGCAAACTGTCTAGTTTGATGACCCTCAGCCCTACACCATTGAAACCTTTCTTTTACGTTCCTGCAAAGGGGTATATGTGTGTCCTGAAGGCTCTGTATGTGTGAACCTCAGGTTTCCTTCTCCTCCAGGATACTAAATAGGACAAAGGACTTACACTTGCTTGGGAGAAGTGGTCATTTTCTGACCCTCAGCTCAACTGCATACCAGCCAAAGCCTAGAAATAAATAATAGCCAGGCATACTGTGCTTTAACCCTGCCCATAGTCCCCAGTTAATTAACGTAAAGTGAAAGAGTCCCCAGAGCCTCTTGTCAGTCTAACTTGCATGAGAAATTCTTCCCTAGCCTCCAAAACTTGCAAACAAAGCAAAATATCAATAGTATTTCATAAACACAAGTTCAAGAGAGTATGCTGTTTCATGACTATAAAAAAAATAAAAAAAAATTACTGTTTAAGAGATTTCCCTACAGAGGGAATGCAAAGAGCCATCAAGACCCATCACTCACAAAGCTCAGGCAAGCAAAAATATGACTTTTTTTAATGCTTAAATCCCATATTAAGTTCAAGAAGGCAGGTGACTATTACTGAAAGCATCTCCAGGACAGAGCTACAGCAAGGGAAGAGCAAGAGCGTTTTCTGAAAGAGTGCCTGTGTTGGACCCACCATGCTCAGCTGTCTTGCACAGCTGTCCAGGAACAGGGTGCACATCTGTAGAGCAGCTATGGGAAGGGTAGAGTAGAAGGACAGGTCTCAGAGGGTCCAAACCAGAGTTCTGATCTTAGGCACCTTTGAATTATAGGTTGTGTTGGAAAGGAACAACATCTGGAAGCCAAGTTTCTGTGGTGAACCTGCAGGAAATTGTTTACGTGCACATGTAACTAAAGCTTCCTGCTTGATTCATTGCTGGTACATGCAAATTGCTTTCTTCATATATCTACTGAGTGCTATCAATACACAGTCTCAGACAGTCATGAACTGCGAGTCATATCTAAATTTTTTTTTTTTTAGCACTAGCGCTGGATTTTTCACGGTACTCTGTGTGCTCCTAAAGGGCCAAATTGTGAAATATTTTAATCAGGAAACACATCTGCTATTATCTGTTAGAGCTAAGCATTTACAATTCAGAGACTGTTTTGACCCCAGAAGACTGATTGAAAGACAGATAAATGAATTGTGACTTTAAATTTAGCCTGAATTAAAAAAAGGAAGCAAGAGCAAGGGAGAATGTTTCTTTTTTTGGGAAATCTCATTTCACTAGAGACTTAAGGCTTAATAGGATCTGGAACCTTGGCTTGCAACGGAGCAGAATTGCGCTTAGTGAACATGAGGCCTCTCTTGAGTAGAAACCTAAGAGTCTGCATTGATTCCCATTTCCTACAAGAAGAGGCTGCAGCATTCCTTCATGTTAAAGTTAATTTTGCTTGATACCGTTTATCTGGTTAAGACACATTGACATGGAACATTTTTCATTATTAGAAGATTTAGATTCCTATTTGTGACCACTGTCAGGGAGGATTCCTGTATCATTTGGCTGAGAGCAGTCAGGGAAAGAAGGCAGCCTGTGAGAATTGCCTATGATTAATAACGTGGTATATTTCCAGGTGTTGTCACTGAATGTCACTCTGACATATTCCCAGAAGAAGCCTCACTATCTGACACAAGCACAGGTGAGATTTGTAATAGTGTGCTCAGGAGTCTGAAGAAGGCTTTCCCACTCAAATTCCCAGTTCTGCATCTGCTTCCACAGAGACAAGTCTTTTGATAGACCTCAAAAGTGTCAAATAAATTAGCTTACACCTTTCATACTTTTAACATAAGTTTTTCCTTGCTTGCTGTGGCAGGCTCAACTATTCCCACCCACTATTACTTCTATTTCAGGGAGCTGTTTTATGACTAACTCTTCTTAAAGATTATGTTGTAATAGAGATCAGATGGTAAAAGACTTAAACACAAGGACCACAAGCCTTGGCAAACAGAGGATGGAGCCCTAAATATTTCTGTGCTTCAATGCAGTGTAGACTGCAGGGATGAAAGGCAGTTTCTTCTGTCCCACCTTTTAACACTACTTACAAGCACAGATGTTCTGTAAAAACAGAGTAAGAGATACTTTTTTTTACGAGCCAAAATACTTTGATGATAAAAAGAATAGGTTGTATTTGAATATGATCTCAAAAATAAATAATCTATATACTTCCCATATTATTTTAATGACTAAAAGAAGTTTGGGTTCTTAGGTCCTTCAGAATACAAGAGATTTATCAGGTAGCTGTCAGACCACCCTAATTCTATAATCAACATGTGAAGCAGCAGTGGAACTGTCATGAAGCTTAATTGACTTCTTGAACTAAGACATTCAACTATGAAAGCCTGGAGCAAGGCTTGAATTTCTTTTTATGAGTCTAAAATGAAATGTCTACTAATACAACACTAGGCATCATTCGCTTCATAAACAAACCACTAATATCATATCAATATGTACGTACCAGACCAAATCCCATCAGAAGTCCCCAGTGGAACTGTGGATACTAATCAAAATTCCCATAAATAAAGTTCACTCAGCATTTTCTTAATTCATACCAGGTCCTCAGAACATTCTGACATTTAAGTGCTTTAATCACAGGCTGCACTGCAGTTCTCTAATTAGCAAGTATTCATGGAATGTGCTGCTCTGCAATAGGACACATCCTACAATGGCTCATAATATGAGTGGGAAGGTAACAGACATTTAATAGCACAAATTAACTTGATGATAATGAGGAAGCCTCTTTGTCAGTGATATCACAAATTAAATTATCTGCTACCTAACTAGTGATGAGCAATAAATAAGAAAGCTAAACAATTGTTTACAAATAAAACAGCACAAGATCAGCTTAAAGATGTCTGTCTTGGAATCTCTTTAGCATAGCAGCATTCTCTCCCTTAATGCTGATACCAATTGTTTGTAGGTAAACTGGATCTTCAGCATTATCTTAATTAAGCTTTTAAAATTTAATTTCCTTTTTCAAAGGAGAGTATCTTCAGCACTACACAGCGTGTTTTCATTAACAATGCAGCAGCTTCAACAGAGTACTTTCAAGATGAACAGAAGACAACAACAAAGAGCTCTATCAGCCTACAGCCCTGTGGGGGGAGGGAGGGGCACTGTGCAACACAAGTCTCTCCAGTCACCCTAAAACACAATAGATTTCCCAAAGGAAGTCAGTCACTAAGTGATTAAGCTGCAAACTATGCTTTAAGGCCACATAGTTTATTTAAATTAAACTTTGACTTTGTAGGCAAATGTTAAAGACTGTATCAAAAGTTCCTTTCAGGTTTGGTTTTTTGTTTTGTTTTGTTTATGTTTTAAGATTTAACTGAAATTAGATCCTCTTGGTTTTTGACTTTGGAAACAATTGAAGAGACTAGCAGATTAATTCCCTGAAATTTGTTAAAACAGAATAGGGTTATCAACTGTTGTAGCTCATTCAAAGAGATTCCAAGACCCCCTCTTGGCAGTTCAGTAATTAATCATATTAACTGCAGATGCAATACCTTTACTTGGCTCTTGCTAGAAGTGCAAATTCAAAAAGATCCAAGACAATGAGTGATCCAAATAGGTAAAGTACGATAAATTTTTAAAAACTTTTATAAAGTGCAATGAAACTTTGGTGTCAACCAAGATTATCAATACAGAAGTACTAGTCTTTTCTTTCCCCATACCTTCCATGTGTTTCTGGACCTTCCACTTGAATGCAGAAGGTATAATATCCCATGAATCATAACTGGGAGATAAAGATGAACCGGCAGCAACTGAGCTTAAAATCTCACACAATACAACACTGATGTATTTTGAATAATTGCAGGTAAGGTTTGTGTCTATCATGTGGTGGTGTTCTAGTTTATGTACTTAACATTATGCAGTCTTTTGCAGTTAACATGCTATTGAAACCCAGTCTGTAAGTACAAACAGTCCAGCTATCTTTTGGCAAAAAGATAATATAAAAACACTGCTAGTGATGTGCCAATGCTTTATTAATACAACTGATGTTGGAATAGAGATACAAAATAATGCAGGTCTGAGCAGTTTCAGTCAACAAGGGAAGCTTAACAACAACAGCAGACTAAAGGGTAGTAGTACATTCACCTCAGTTAGGGTTTTCAAGATTTACTGGAGAAATGATGTTTTAGCAGTCCTAGTCACCTGAAGCATAAAAATAAGTACATACAAATGTATTTAGTCAGAGTAAGCATGCTGACATTACCTCTTTTTACAAGGTGAAAACTCAATAAATAAAGAAACCACCTAACACATAGTTCACAATGCTATCTAAGATAAAAAGAAAAAGGTAATGACCTTGGTAGACAGCAATAACTTCACCCAGTGGTGCTGGACAAATCTCTTGATTGTAATTTAGGGAAGATTAGTGTTCTGTTAGATGCACTACAGTTTAAATAATACACTTCTTACAAATACTCCATATTTTTCTTTCCCTGCTTGGTAGGAATATTCCTGCAATAGTTCTGATTTTATGGAGCCATATTTCCTTCTACGTGAACAGCAAGAGACGTCATCTTAAATACTGGAATAGTTCTGAAAAAGTTCTTCATTCCTGTTTAATAAGGACAATGAAACAATTCACAGATTGCTTCTGCTGGAATGAAAAGCTATTTTGCAGTAGCTACTTTGTAAAGTAATGAAACTAAGTGAACACTGGAAGAACATGACAAAATATATTTGGTTGAATCATGTCTGGCAAATTTTGAAAGTCTTGAAAAAATGTTTTAGAGATAGAACACTCAAATAGCAACATTAAAATGAAAGTTAAACTATATTTAAATATCCTATATTAAAATTGAAATAATTATAATTTTCCAATCATGGAATGTATTAAAATATTACATTCACTAGTGAAGTTATCTAAAAATTTATGAAGATCATATACAGAAAGCAAAACAAAAAGGAAAAGTATTCATTCATCCAAAGTATTTTGGATTTGTAAAGTATGCCCGATATCACAAGTAGAAACAAAAATTCCAAATATCCAGATAATTCTGAAAGTCATTTTAAATTCAGTAACAAGTAGATGGCACTTTTGGCATATACAATGAAATTTATAGCACAACACACAGTAAAACACCCAATGACAAACCTAGTTTATAAAAACAGCAGTCTGTCAATTGATAACTTAAATAATTTACTTCACAACATAGTTTGTTGCAAGTCATTTTTCTGTGTTTCTATTTATTAAAAGTGAAAACAATTCCAAACTATTTATTCATGCTCTTAATCAAAATCTGTGATCTCATTTCAATCACATCAAACTTCTTTCACTGTTTTGTGCAACTGTAGAACTGTAGTTGATCCTTATTTCTACTAGATTTTGTTTCAAACATAATTCCTAGATGTGATATGGGCAACTGAATCAGAAGTACTAAAGCTGTTGGTCTTCTATGAATGACGAAACTTTGATTAAAGACTTGCCAATGCTGACAGTTGATTGTTAGAATACTGGAATAAAATTTAGGTTTTTCAATATGTTGTAGAAAATGGCCTTTGTAGACTGCATTATACTATCTGAAACATCTGACTGGGAAGATGATTATTCTAACCCAGTCATTTAAGAAATAGCTTAACAACCCAAGCAGCACTTGAAATAAAGAACTGGAAGAGATGGAATAACGGGGCAAAGGGCTTAAAAGTGAATCTGAAAATACTTCTTCAGAAGTACTCTTTGTCACATAATGGAATGAGTGCTTCAAGTAGGAGACATCAAGGGTGTAGCCATCATATAAACTATTTCATTTTATTCTCAAAGAGAAATTTGGAGGAAAAGTACTTAATTAAGAAAAGCTGCTGAAAAAAACATGAGCAAATATAAATGGAATATCAAAAAGCTAGACTAGAAAACAAGGTTGAGATTCAATCACTTCAGAAGCTATTAATATAAATCTCTTTCTTTCCTTCAAATGTGATGAAAAGAAAACTTTTCAGCCAAGGTTTATAGTGAAGCTACCCTGTAACACCAATTCTAAGAATTTAAGATATAGATTCTAAAACTGCCTAGTAATTAAGAAGAACTAGGAAGAAAACTTACAACATGCTGCTACTTAGAAAAAAAGATTATCATGGAAGGAAGCCTTACCAACTGATTCCATAGACCTCTTCCTTTACTGCATTTCAGGTTCAATATTAAAGCACATTCTGTTTCATCTTTCTTTGGTTGTCCCCCAGTAGAATTATCCAAGAAAGGAATAACTTCTCTGATTGAGTGAATGAACAAGTTGTTGAGACTAATTTTTAACTTTGATTAGAATAAAAGAGCTAGGAGCACAAATGTTCTGTTGCAGAAGATGAAATTCTGTGAGACAGTGGAAGCAATGCTGTTCAACACCAAATCTTCATGCATCTGAAGTTCAGTCAGATTATTTGGGAAATGTAACTGCTGTTCCTTTTGGGACTACTTTAAGACTGAGGTCTCTCTGGTGTGATGACAGGTCCTGGTCAAAGAAGGGACCGACAATCTGTAAGACTGAGATCGAAGGCTCAGAGATCTGGAAGTAATTTGCCCTTCTGGCTATACAGCAAGACCTTATTTGCCATTCCATAGTATTCCGGGATACTGAGGAGAGTCAGGTACAACTTGAGCTTTCTTGTAAACAGACATACAAGGCACATGGTTAGCAGGCCTAATGTCTTCAATGAAGCCTGCTGCTTCCCTGTCGATTCTAACCTGCAATTATAATTTTTACTTTCTAGCATAACACTTTATTGGGCTGTGTTGCCCAATCAGGTGTCACTCCCAGACTCATATGGGCAGTAAGCTCACCGGTAAAAGTATCAAGATGACATCTTTCTCTGCACAGCAAGGCAAGCAAAAAAAATTGTAAATCCATAAATCCATCCATATTCTAGTCCCTTGAGTTAGAATTATAGATACAGATTTATGAAGTCCTCTCATCCAAAGTTATGGCCTCAGTTTTGCAGCTTTTACTTCTAAGTGTAATCTCATTCCACTTACATAACTTGACACAGCAAGGTAAACATATGCTGATTATCTATCACCATGTGCCTATGTACAGAAGCAAAGACAGGCCACAGGATACAAATAAAATTTCTTCCATAGCTGCCTACCGCCTCCCCCCGCATCTACCTACATACAATTTACAGCCATTATTGTTTATTTCCCTCAAAAATGATCTGATAAGACAAAATGTCCATGACCTTGGTGATGTACTGGTACTCAAACACAGGCGAGTAAGAAAAATTCACGCCAGTAATACTTCCTTCCAAACAAATAGTTATAATTTTCCAAAAACCTCTAACAGCCACACAGTTACACAGGCATAGAGTCTGTAACTTCCTTTTAACATTTCTTAGGCAAACCAGCAAAATATAAACCCCTGCTGCTACACTGAAGAACAGTTAAATATAGGCCAAGAACAAAGCAATTGTGCGTTCAAGGCTGTACACAGTCCCTTTGTGCGCACTGATTGCTACAGCCTGTCGTCTCCTGTTGATACAAGCAAGAGACTCTAACAGCACAGAAAATCATGTAAACCAGCTATAATACAGAGGGTTTTATCTAATAGATTATTATATTCTATTTAAACTGGAATGGATCATGACAATGAGAACACATGTATATCTCTTAATGTCCACACATCTTATTGGTAATTTAACGTGCTTCAAAATATCAGGAAACTACTTGCTCATGATGGCTGACTGTTACATCAGATTTTCTAACTTAAATAGTACAGCTTGATTATAATAGACTTTTTTATATTTTTGAAAAAGTTTTCATTCCAAACCATTTTTTAATCACAGACTAGCACTTATAATAAACCCTTGTAATCCAGTCTATTACCACAAGGAAGATTTCAATATTTTACAATGTTGCCAGATTACTTGATTACAATATACATAACAGATAGTAAGTTTAGCCTTAAATCTTAAATGGCAGATGACTGCCTTCCCTAAGAGACTCCCTGTGGCCTTCAGACTTTCATTTTCATAACTCAAATACAGACTAAACTCAAGATTTAGTCTTGATTCTTTTTGAGGTAACAAAATAGAAAGGTATATTCCCCTTAAGTCCCCAGTGGCCCACTGAAAGATTTCTGATCAAGTCAATTATCAATATAAAGTCCATCCAAATGAATGTATTTAGGTGCATGGTGAGATTGTTAACCTTATTGTGCCACCCTGTCATATTTTCAAGCTTCCTACTAATCTGTTGCTAATAGATACAGCTGCCAGAATTATTGCCTACAAAGGCTTTTCCCTATAATGGAAATAGTTTGTGCTGCTGTCATTTATCATTCATATTTCTAAGACGCCTTTTATGCTAACATGTGGAAGACATTATAAACATTTTGTACCTCCACAGTGGGAAGTGCCGGTGCTTCTGGTTGTCTGCTTGCTCCCATCTGTGCACTTGCAGCCAGCCAGGTCGAGCTGGCTCACTTCAGAGCCCTGTTGTTTGGGTAATATCTTGTGACACAGTAGAGGATCCTGAATTTTGCAAAACTCAGCTACAGGTTTCATGGCCTCCTCCAGAGGAAATTCTCTTTCCACCGCACCAACAGCACTATGTTTAAACACAGAACTTATACCCTTTCAAGGCCCCAGTGCACAGTCCTGCCTGGTGGGACTTGATAGCTACAGTGAGACTGATGAGGATATCAACGTTGAATGATATGTCTTCAAGTGCCAGCAGAGAATTGCACAACTAAAGCACTCTGGGAGCCTACTCTCTCTGAAGACAGTGCAAATCAGTATCTTGCAGAGTCCTGCTATTCAAGGCTGCTTTCCTTTGTCACAAGATGAAGTTTCCAAAACTTCTCCCCTATTTAAGGCACTCTCCCAGAGTAGCATCTTACCACTTTCTCTCCTCAAAGCACAATCCAATACTAACTCATTAAGACTGGACGTTTAATGTGGCCTTGTGACTCACTATAACCTATTTTAATTAATTTGTTATTTTCATGTCCTTGATGGTTTTGGTACAAGCAGAGAGTATTCTCTGGATACGTTTGTTTCCTCAAGTCTTGACACACCACACATGTCTGTTAGCTACTTCTTTGTATTACTAATGAGTCTAAACAACACCTTGAGTCAAATCTTGGTTGGCATGTTAATTAGGAAATTCCTAGCAGGCACTTTGGGTGACAGCTTACTCCCAAACACCAACAATAAAATGTGTTCAGATTGAGACATCAGGTTGAATTATAAAGATGGACACATTGGAAATGCTTGTCAAACAAATCAATCTCCTCTCTCTATTCCCAGTCCTTTTCCCCAACTTCTGTAGTGCAAGCCAAACTAGCAAGGCACTTGCTTCTCAAGCAGCCTCCTGTGACTCTGTTGGGTCTTTCTTGTCCTTTTCTTTGCTGTACACGCAAACACAGATATGGGACTGAGAGCTATGGAGAGCAAGACTAGTCCACTGCTCTGAGCACCTCCCTGCTAGCTGACACCTGATCCAGCCTGCAGCTCATAGAAGACTATGGGAGCATTTCCAATGATCGTTGCAGTATTTGAGTACTGCCCAAAAGGTCAGATTATGAAACACAGTCTGCTCTTCTACTGTACAAGACAATATCCTTTCTGCATGCAACTCCCAGCTGATGTAAAGCCTGTGCCATCCACCTTTCACCATGTCTTGGTTAATTTTCACAAGAAGCTGGGAGGGGACACAGCCAGGACAAGTGACCCAAACTAGCCAAAGGGATATTCCATACCATATGACAGTCATGCCCCCATAAAGGGGGTTGGCCAGTGAGCACAGGCTGCTGCTTGGGGATGAGCTGGGCATCTAATTGGGTGAGTAAATTGCATTGTGTATCACACACTTTGTATGTTCTAAGTACTGTTGTTATTTTCCTCTCCCTTTTCTGTCCCAGTAAACTGTCCTTATCACAACCCATGAGTTTTACCTTTTTCTTCTGATTCTCCTCCACCCTGGGGTGGGTGGGGGGGCTGGTGGTGTTCAGCTGCCAGCTGGGGCTAAACCACAACACCCCATATTTCATTGCACCACACCAGTGACATACCTGAAAGTGAAAGATATCAGGAACAAAATGGTACAAAGCACTGACAACCCTCATTGGCTTAAATGAGCAAGGTGATCAGATATGACCTCTCTCTCACACACAAATATTCTTCTCCTCTCCTTTCCCCTTCTTCTTTCAAAACAAACACAGGGCCAAAAATTACTATAGGCCCATAATGGTTTAAGTATTTATTTAGCATAAA
>VXBL01008564.1:66961-130149 GCA_013400195.1 Aramus guarauna | reverse complement strand
CCCCCCCCGTCTTTACTATTTCTCACATTGCTGTCATGGAGCTATGGTTCATTCAGCATGCATGCACTACACAAGCAACAGTGATGAAACACAGTTGCAATAAGAACTAGTCTTCAGCTGAGTGAAAAAATGCTGATTTTTTATTGTACATGGGTTAGCGAGGAAGGGAAAATGCCCATCATTGCTCTCAGTTGAATTATTTTTCTTTTCAATAAGAGTTTTTTAATATGGATGAATTTTCAAAGTGTCCCAGTTTGCTCACATAATTTCCCACTGAGCAGTGCTTTAATCTGGTATTAGTCTCAGTATTTTCAATGGGGTTACACAAAGTACAAGGACTTTTGCAGATAACTACGCTCTAAGATTAGGCAAAGTCTGAGTGATACTGTCCTAGTTGTCTACCCTAATCCATGGAGGAAAGTTTCTACCCTGGAAGAAATGCCATGTTTGTTAATGGTGTATTACCAAAATATTTAATTAAACTAGGGCTGGAAGTTGCTTATATAACTTACTGGACTGTGAACTGTGGCAGCTGAAAAGAGAAACAGCACCGATCCTACCATTTCCACTCCATTACCACCAACAGGTGGTAACTCCACAAACATTGCCAAAATCTGAGTTTACCTACCAGAGGTCCAGGACATTACTCATCACCACTTTACAAGGGGAGATTCATCTCATTTATCCTAAGCCACCTGGACTATGGACAACTCCTACAAACCAGTGGCCTGTCTTTATCTCCATCCTCTTCCACAAGAAGATGACCAACTTTGACTAGACAGATAACGTTTAGGAGGCTAAGATTAATCAAGATTTTACCCCTGGTGTGCCAGAATCTAGCTGGTTTTCACAGAGATGGGATGAAATCAATAAAACCTGAGGTCTTCTTTCATGGCTTGGACCATTTTTTTTCACCGCCTGCCTTTTGATTACTTTTTCTTTCACTAACTTCATTGTGGATTAGGTCAGCTTCAACACAAAATTAATTGTGTCAACCTTAACTCACCATTGTACAAGACAGAAGCACATTCAGGCCTAGAAATCCCTTGCAGTAGAATGCTGTCACAAAAGGGTATTCTTTGCTGGTGTCTAGCTCAGTCAATAATTTATTCTACTGGCAATAAGTTATTTGACACAAAGATAGGGGGACACACACAGATGCAGAAGATTTGTATTCAGACAAGTGATGTTATTAAAAAGCAGGAAAAGAAATGCTAATTTTCAGTCTGAAGGTTTGAGATGGGGATTGGGGAAGTTACTGGTTCTGTCACCAATTCAAGTCCCTGGGTAAGAACAAGCATTGGGTAAAACCATTCATAAAATATGGACTCTTCTTGTTTATGTTACTTGTGATTGGACAAGGCTGGAAAGGTCACATTCTGGAGGCTTATTCATAAGTTTGGAGACTTGATACTTTGATGGAAAAATAAAAGGCATCAATAAGAGAGGCACAATAAGGCAAGAAAGGTGGGAGAGAGGGAGGGAATTAAGTGAATAGATATTTCACACTAGCCAAAATAAAGTGGAGAAGAAAGAAAGAAAGAAAGAAAGAAAGAAAGAAAGAAAGAAAGAAAGAAAGAAAGAAAGAAAAGAAAGAAAGAAAAGAAAGAAAGAAAAGAAAGAAAGAAAAGAAAGAAAGAAAAGAAAGAAAGAAAAGAAAGAAAGAAAAGAAAGAAAGAAAAGAAAGAAAAAATATGGAACAGTGAGAATATAAGTTCCATAATAGCTGCTTTGCCTAGAGTGAGCTATTAAGAAAAGTAAGGGTGAAAAGATGGAAAAGTTGGTTGTGAATTCTACAGCAGAGTTCTCAGCATCACAGAAGGATGTTACCATAAAACAAAAGCAGGTCAAATAAATCAGAGAAGAAACTGGATTTAAGAAATTGTAGTACTACTGCTTATTATGTGTAAGTGTGCTATCCCTTACATAGAGTCAATAAGGTATTTATCTGGAGAGACATAAAGTTTATGGAAAGTTTGGAAGTCTGGGAAAAAAAACAAAACACAAAGAAAAATGCTCCATTTCTTTCAGATTAAGAGAAAGAGGAAGGAAACTGAATTATAAAATATATCTACATTAGTTATTTTTCTCTTTGAAAGAAAGATTTAATTACTGGATTAAGAGTGAAAAATGTATTATGCATAATTTATTTATGAAACAGAAAGTACTGCTGGGCAGGTTTATGTAATAAATACCTATATGTTCTTTATTTTAGAATAATGACAAATATATGCAATATTTGAGATGGAGCTGTTCTGCATATTAAGGTATTTACATTTACTGTTTGCCTGTAGACATTTGTAAAGTAAGAAAAAATAAAACAGTGGAAATACAAAACATCAATATTATTGACTTTTTAGCAGAAAGGTATTTACATACTGCTTCTGAGCCCTACCTCGTATTAAAAACATAGCACTTTAATGCGGCTGCAGAAGAAAAGTCTGTTTTATAGACGTAAAAACAGGAAAATGAATGTGGCATTCCTACATATTCATTGAAAAGTAGCTCCAGGGGATATAGATATACATAGAATATAGGCATTGGACCTGTATACTGGTATAAATTGGAAATGAAATCACATAATGTGAAATCCTAATTAATTTTAGAATGCATCTGGAAGAATTCAAGTGTAGCAGTAATATAATTTTCAATATTGAGAATTCTTTCAGTACTTGTTGAAAATGTTTCACAAAAAATCTTTTTTCTTTTTTTTTTTTTTCTCCCTCTGCAGCTCCCCAGATTTCCAGATTTTCCTTATTTTTCCTCAGGGGAAAGAATAAAACAAACAACAACAAAAGAAGAGACACTTTCTCCTCTACCATCAAAGCCCAACAAACCTGCATGATAATCTGAGAAATATGGGGTTTGCCCTTAAAGTTTCTTAGTGTTTTCTTGATCTCAGATCTCTTTATGAAATGTGGGTAACGGGAAGAGTGCATTGTTCAGTTTGCTAATTTCTTGCCTTTCATAAGCTTGATGGGAAACTACAGGAAAAAGGCAGGTGGAATAATGGCTTTCTAGAAGTCAAGGGAAAAGAGTGGAACCTAAATTTCACCCAGGACATTCATTCATTTATATGTTGCAATTCTTAACAAAGTGATTTTTTTCAAGTTGTGCTTCACATGATCTTTGTAAGAGCAGCCTATTAGAGTCAAACTGTAATAGCATCAAATTAGGTGATGTGAGCATTCAGGCCCTGAAACCAATTACTTTTGCATTATGGAAAAAATGTGTGTGTAGAATGAATTGTGCAGTCCCAATACGTGTTGGTAATCACGGTTCTGTTGTACTGTTTTACTAAGGAGAGAAAAACAAGATAAAGTCCTTGGTATGTATGACCTAGAATCACAAAGCATTTAGGTGACAACATCCCTCTTAATGAGATGCAGGTTTTTAATGTGTTTGTGAATGTAAAACTGTGTCCTGGTTTTGATTGAGATAGAGTTAATTTTCTTTCTGGTTGCCAGTATAGTGCTGTGCTTTGGATTTAGTATGAGAATAGTGTTGATAACACACTGATGTTTTTAGCTGTTGCTAGGTAGTTGTAGTGTCTACACTAAGTCAAGGTACTTTTCAGCTTCCCACCCCCTGCCAGGTGCACAAGAAGCTGGGAGAGCACAGCCAGGACAGCTGGCCCAGGCTGGCCAAAGGGATATTTCCTACCATATAACATCATAGAATCATAGAATCTTAAGGTTGGAAGAGACCTCTAAGATCACCAAGTCCAACTGTCGACTCAACACCACCATGTCTACTAAACCATGTCCCAAAGTGCCACGTCTACATCGTTTTTGAACACCTCCAGGGATGGTGACTCAACCACTTCCCTGGGCAGCCTGTTCCAATACCTGACCACTGTTTCAGTGAAGAAATTTTTCCTAACTTCTAAGCTAAATCTCCCCTGATGCAACTTGAGGCCATTTCCTCATCCTTTCACTAGTTACTTGGGAGAAGAGACCAACATCCACCTCACTACAACCTCCTTTGAGGTAGCTGTAGAGAGCAATAAGGTCTCCCCTCAGACTCCTCCAGGATAAACAACCCCAGTTCCCTCAGCCACTCCTCATAAAGTTGTGCTCCAGTCCTTTCACCAGCTTCATTGCCCTTCTCTGGACATGCTCCAGCACCTCAGTGTCCTTCTTGTAGTGAGGGGCCTGAAACTGAACACAGTATGTGAGGTGCAGCCTCACCAGTGCCGAGTACAGGGGTATGAACACTTACCTAGTCCTGCTGGCCACACTATTCCTGATACAAGCCAGGATGCTGTTGGCTGCCTTGGCTACCTGGGCACATTGATGGCTTATACTCAGCTGCCTGTCAACCAACACACCCACATCCATTTCCAGCAGGCAGCTTTCTAGCCACTCTTCCCCAAGCCTGTAGCATTGCCTGGGGTTGTTGTGACCCAAGTGCAGGACCCGGCACTGAGCCTTGTTGAACCTCATACAGTTGGCCTCAGCCCATCGATCCAGCCTGTCCAGATCCCTCTGCAGAGCCTTCCTACCCTCAAGTAGGTCAACACTCCTGCTCAACGTGGTGTCATCTGCAGATTTACTGAGGGTGCACTCGATGCCCTCATCCACATCATTGATAACATTGTTAAACAGAACTGGACCCAGTACTGAGCCCTGGGGAACATCACTTGTGACCAGCCACCAACTGGATTTAACTTTGTTTACTACAACTCTCTGGGCTCAGCCTTCCAGCCAGTTTTTTATCCAGCAGAGTGCACCTGTCTGAGCCATAAGCCACCAGCTTCTCTAGGAGAATGCTGTGGGAGACATTATCAAAGGCTTTACTAAAGTCCAGGTAGATAACATCCACAGCCTTTCCCTCATCCACTAAGCAGGTCACCTGGTCATAGAAGGAGATCAGGTTGGTCAAGCAGGACCTGCCTTTCATGAACCTGTGCTGGCTGGGCCTGATCCCGTGGTTGTCCTGCACCTGCCTGGTGAGCACACTCAGGATGAACTGCTCCACAATCTTTCCCAGTACCAAGGTCAGGCTGACAGGCCTGTAGTTCCCTGGATCCTCCTTCTGTAGATAGGCATCACATTAGCAAGCCTCCAGTAGTCTGGGACCTCTCTCTTAACCAGGACTGTTGATAAATGATGGAGGGTGGCTTGGCAAGCTCCTCCACCAGCTCCCTCAATACTCTCAGGTGGATCCCATCCAGCCTCATAGACTTGTGAGCATCCATGTGGTGTAGCAGGTCATTAACTGCTCCCTCCTGGATCACGGGGGTTTTATTCTGCCCTCTGTCCTGGTCTTCTAGCTCAGGGGGTTGAATGGCCTGGGGACAACTGGTCTGACTATTGAAGACTGAGGCAAAGAAGGCATTAAGTACCTCAGCCTTTTCCGCATCTTTGTTGGCCATGTTCCTCTCCACATCCAACAAAGGAGGGAGATCCTCCTTAGCTGTCTTTTTGTTGTTACTGTGTTTGTAAAAACATTTTTTGTTATCGCTTACAACAGTGGTCAGATTGAGTTCTAGCTGGGCTTTTGCCTTTCTAATTTTATCTCTACATGACCTAACAATATTCCTGAATTATTCTTGAGTTGTCTGCCCCGTCTTCCAAGAGTGGTAATGCTCGTATGTAACTGGGGAAGCTAGCTGGAAGGCAGAATTTCTGCTCAGAAACAGACTGGGCATCTGGGGTTTTTTTCTGCATGTGGTTAACAATTGCATTTGTGCATCACTTGTATTATTATTATTGTTATTGTTATTATTATTGTTATTACTACTAGTAGTATTATTATTATTCTCTTCCGTTGTTATCCTATTAAGTTGTCTTTATCTCAAACCACGAGGTTTTTTTTCCATTCTCCTCCCCATCTCCTTGCAGGGGGAGGAGTGAG
Organism: Aramus guarauna; assembly: GCA_013400195.1. NCBI lineage: Eukaryota > Metazoa > Chordata > Aves > Gruiformes > Aramidae > Aramus > Aramus guarauna. The sequence continues at coordinate 124,290 of VXBL01008564.1, read as the reverse complement.
CAAGCAGCTGCGTGGTGCTCAGTTACCAGCTGGGGTTAAACCACAAAAAACAGCTTAAGTAAGGAGGCTGCCTGGATATTGGTTTGATTTCCCAGAAAACATACAGTATATATTGGTTTCAAAAGCTACTTGGGTCTAATCCAAAATCCACTGAAACAAGTAGAAAGTCTCCTACTGGCTTCAGTAGGCTTTGGTAAAGGATAGAATTGCCTCCTGCCTGATTTCCTGTTGAGAGTGTAGTGGATTGTCCAGTAGTTTAGGATTCCTGAAGATTTCACCTTGTTTCAGTATTAGATTTACAAACATCAAAACGTGTGGATGAGAACACTGCTGTCACCCACTTATAGTGGGGTTTATCATTCCTTACCTTTTAAGAATCTTAGAAACAGTCTCTTTTTACCAACAAAGTTAATAACTACCCATGTTCCACAAAATCCATACTTCAAAGATGTAAGTGAATTATGGTAGCACTTTACACATACAGTAGCATAGAGAGCAGCATATTTAGACACAGTATTCTCGTTTGCTTTTAATTAGTAGAGGGAGAAGGGGAAAATCCTGATTCCCTGACAGCATTAGATTATGCATAAAGACAGTCATAACATGTATTTATCAAATTATATTTTAATTTACAGCCAGTATCTTGCAGTTATTTGAATATACCCCTAATTAGTATACAACAAATAACTGTCTTTCAGCAAGAGCAATACTGTGTTATTGTGATGGAATGTGTCACTAAAAATGTTGAGACTGGATTAAAAAATGCAGACTTACTTAAAAGTTTAAGAAGGTACTTGTTTTAAACCAGTGCATAGACAGCCTTGCTGAAATTCTGTAATAAAGAATATTCTTTAATTATCACTGTAGCCATTAGTGGTCCTATATAATGAAATATTGGTGATGTCCTTGGCTTTGTTCTGCAGATAATTTAAGAATTATCCTTTATGTTGGTGCAAACCAACTACAAAAGCCTATTGAAGTTCTCTTCCTTGTTGGCATATGTTCTTTGTTCTGTTCTCTATAATTACTATGCCTCTAGTATACACTTGAATACACTAGAGACAGGAATAGAAAACATAAAATATTTAATACTAAACCTTTGAGGTGAGTACACACACATGGATATACATAAATCCCCTACTTCTTATTAAAAACCTGTACCTGCATTGTTAGTTTAGACTGAGCACCCTACAGAAGAACTTTTCCTTATATCTTAGCAATGCTACAGGGACCATAAGCTAAAAAATCCATGGAACAAACAAACAAACATGAAAGTTACTTTCCAATTTCAAACTTACCCAGAGCAGATGGAGCAGAAAATCATACTTCCCATGTAGGGGTCTCTTGCCTATCATCAAAAGGTAGCACAATATTCTCGCAATCTTCAGATAGCATTTGTTTCTCAGGATGTTGTAAGCTACTAACGCTGATTAAGAAGCCCCCAACTATGTACAATCTATGCCAAGGCTGACACAAAACCAGCTGCTCGTTCAGAGCCAAAAATGGTGATTTTGAGGCCCTGGTGTTTGCTCTGCCCAGCAGATACTGAATGAACAGCTATTAATTACAGCATGTATTTATGCCAGTGTTATTCCCAGTTGGAATACAATTTGGTGCATTTCTCTTTGCGCAGTGCACAACAGTTTTTGATAAGACTAGAGGAAAAGTACAGTAAGAAAATGTAATTTACTTACCGTTCTCCTCCTCCTGCACTTCTATTTGAGAAAATATTCTCCAGGAAAAAAACCTGTAGAGTGCATATATCCCAGCAGGCTCATGATGGACTCCTTCAGTGCTACCAACAGAGAGGTACAAAGAAGCATCTATTACAATACCTACAAATATTAGAGGACTTTGAAATGTCTTTTTTTTTTACATTCCATTCCTTAATTTTCCTTCTAGTCTGCCTCTTTCCCATTTGAGATTTGACATGTACATTTATACTCAAGCCAGAACAGGATTAAAAATTACTCAGTATCTTTCCAGGAGGAACTCAAATACCATGATTTTGTGACAGTTTGTTGGTTGTTGTTGGTTTGTTTTTTTCTTTTCTGCAGCATTTTCCTATTCATTTGAACAAGCAACCACCCACAAGCTACCTCAATACAAACACTCAAACATCACCAAACCCCCAAAATTCAAATGTTCCTTTCCTCTATATTGCTCTGGCTTTAAATGAATACATGTTTAATTTGATTCCAAACCAAAACACTCCTTGTTTTTCAGTGTTTTCAAACTTCTTTTGCTATAACCAAAGCCATGTTATGGTTTCTTTGTCAGGAAAACAGACTCTTCCTCTCAGTCAAAGTTCAAATCCCCTATCTCCAGCTGTCACTCATGCATTTGCACTCTAAAACTCACAGCTCCTGTCATTCAAGCAATCTGGGGGCCAGAACACCCTCGATGCTGCTCTCTTGACCTTTGCAAAGCCAGCAGCAGTGTTTCTCAGCACAACAGATTAACCTGCTACTCATGCTCCTTTCTGCCTCTGGCTGCATCTGACTTCTCATCTCCACTGCAAGTAAATCTGTAGTCACTGCAAAACTGTGTCAGTCAGCAGCTGAATGTTACCCCCTTGTCCCCCAGAAAGCAAGGTGATTTGGATCCAGGTTAATTTTTACCTGAATTACTGAAGTCAAAGGGACAAACTTGGATATGCAACTTCATTCCCACTTAGGCATTCATTGCAATAAGCTCAGCTTCCAAATCAACAACTTTGGCACTCCTGGGGAATTAAATGAAGTTATCACAGCCACTGTCTGTACCGAGACTGCAGTGACAATCACTCCCACGCTACGGAGTATGGGTGCATCTGGGTAGTAAATTTGGATGCTTTTCTCAAGTTATTAGCAATATTGTAGTGAAAACGTTGATAAATCTATTTTCTAAGTTACAGCTGCCTTAACTAGCAGGGAAGTGGTGGTAGAGAAAAAGCTAATTAGGCAAGTATTGGAGGCATCTTTTACTGCCTCCTCCATTAATGCTTCATTAAGGAACTAGAACTGCTCTTAGACTAGAATGATAACAGCATGCACCTGATATGAACATAAATGACAATATGAAGTGCAGGACATAACAAAATACAGGTTTAAATGATAATCAACCTTAAACAAAATCTAAAATTTGTATTTTCAAAATATAAATTCCAAGAAGGGAAAAATCCATATTTTCTTCATCAAAATGATCTATAGCCTTAAACGTAGAGGATTTTTTTTTTCCTCAGACCATCCAGAGGCAGGTCAAATGGAGTAAGACACATGTGAATAACAGTTTTACTTCCTTACGATTTTCGCATGTAGAAGCTGACAGGATGACTATACACATGCTTGACATCTTAGCAATGTTTGTCATTTTCTCCTGTAACAAATCTTTGACAAATAGCAGACAAAGTAGCAGTGTTTTCACAAAAGATGACTTGGTTATCATGCTACCATGAGAGCTTTCCATAAAAATGAAGCTTGAGTAAAGACATGGTTGGGCTGTACCAGCCCAGGAGACCTACCCCATGAACCTGTTCTCCTTCACATTTGTCAGACTGGAGAGAGTTGTGTGCCATTTGTTCACAGTCCACTAAACCTTTATAATTTTTCATGGCAAGGTGACTGCTCTGAGTATAAAGGCTAACAATTGCTGGGTAAGATAGACTACATAGATCTCTGACAGAAGGACAGCTTTAACCTGTCATCAAATTCCATGCTTTCTTACACAAGGAATAAGAAAAGTACTTTCAGGTCTGAAACACACTTGATGTGAAGCCCCAAGCACATTCAAATCAAAACTGGCTTCCATGAGTTTTGCAGAGACATGCAGGTCAGCCCTAGCCTACATGGAAATATGTCTCACAAACTTTTGATCAAAACTGAATCCACAGGTTTCATTTACATTTAAAACTCCCTATACTGAATAGTTCCTTTTTGTTAATTTTTTACCATGAAAAAAGCATTGATCTATCCACTATTACCTAAATATTTTGATTGGATACTGAAAATGAGGAAATTCTCATTTAAGATCCCAAAAAGACCCCCAAAAATATCTGCATGTTCCATAGAGAGCAGGTGACAAAGGTTATGAAGGCTAAAGCTTTGATGGCCTGGCATTTTTCATATTCTTTAAAAATAATATAGGCGTGTGTCTGCTATACCCCACACCAAGGACATAACAGTATGCATAAGCTTCTAGTAGCAAGATTAGCATTCAAAACACAAGACTAACACAAGACTAGCATCTGAAGTATCTTAGAACAAAAATTAAAATCCTGATCAACTTTTGTTAATATATAGATAGATAAATGCTAAGCTGTCCTGCCATTTTTTCACATGGAGTTCCCATTTTCTTCCTCACAGAAGGGAATGATTCCAATGCAGTGTCACAACAGTATATTTTTATACATTTGGTAAACATATGTGAATGTTAGGATTTCTGCAGCAAAGAAGGGAAAATACTGAAATGAAGGACAGGTCTCTACCAATGAACACATCCTATGTCCAGAGATACTTAATGCAAGAAGTGGCGCTGCCAAATCCAGAATCTCTGTAATCAGTGTTTGGCACCTTTGCTAGTGCAAGGATGAGCTCTATCTGCAGAGACAGCTGCCATCAAGTCCTTTCTAAGTTCCAGAGGAGGGGATGTCATCAGGGCAGATCTTCTCATTGATACATTTCAAGCTAAAGGATGTGGCCTGAAAGCTTTTACTAAATGCAAATGTAAAGCTCAGAAGCTGGGATCACATTAGCATGGATGCCAATAAAAATGTAAGTGAAAAAAAATCTATTTCTTTTCTCCTCTGATTATAAGGTACATGTTCAGCTTTCACCTTTTATGCTTTTAATGTCTCAACTAACCACCAAGCTAACCACCATTACACAACAGTTACACACTGAGGAAATCTGCCAGTGCAAAGGCTCTCAGTTCCACCTATTCAGGCTAGTTGCACGTTTGGCAGAAAAGCCTGAGCAGATCATGCAGTGCATACTGTGCTGGTGATAAAGCTATGTGCTCCTCAATAAAGCAATTGGAAAGTTCATATATAAGAGTGTACTTTCCATTATTTAGTACACTAGGCAGTACTTCTTTTGTTTTTCATTCAAATTATAGCTGGGCAAAATGAACTGGACTCATTCATGTACTAAGAACATTTATGTTCCCGTTTCACTGTGCTACTCTGGCCAATGTACATATGGCAAAATTTGGCATGTGTGTTTACATATGGAGAAGCAGGATTGAAACTCCTTTCAGACACTAGTAGGGGAGACTTTTTACCTACAGATCACAGACATTAATGGGTCAAGAGTCCTACAATTTAGCCTTTCCTAATGATAATAAAACTGGTGTTACTGCATTCCTTTTATATGAAGAGAACATATATGAAATTGGCATGTTCAAGATGGCCTTGCTGTGCCTATAATATTAAAGACATTTGAAAACATGAATAAGAAACTGTTTTTTGAAATAATAATGTCCACTCCTTATGGCATCACATGACAGAGAAACAGGTTCTTAAAACTTACTGAGTATGAATGATTCACTTAAACCACTGTGGAGCCAAAAGTAACAAAGAGTAAATCACTTTCCAGCCAACATGCCACAGTATCATTGCTTGAGGAACTGAAACCAGCAGGAATGCTGCAAGGACAGAAAGGGTAGCAGCCTCATCCTCCCAAGCCCAGGTTTCCTACAGGCAGGGAGACGGATATCACTTTTGTTCCGCTATCTGTGAAACCAAATTAGTGCTCTCTGGAGCTGAACTTGCTAGAAAAGGGAAGACTACTCACTAAATGACATGCAGGAGCTGAATCGTTTGCTGATGCCAGGTGATGCAGAAACTCAGCAGAAGAAAGCTCTGAATCTCTGCTCTAATATTTCATTAGAACATAAACTAAACAAACTTCCAATATAACAAAAGCTGTGACCTGACAGTTCTGAGAGAAAAAGATAAAACTAGTCTCTTTGCTCATGTCCTCCCTGGGAAAAACTTCTTCAGGCCTGCTCTTACATCAAGCAGCTTCCAGTGCCACCTCTGGAGACAACAGCTTTGTCTGGTATCACAGGATCTCTATAAAAAGTCCTTTTTTTCCTACCCTCAGGGGCCTGGCAGCATGTCTGCTTCTGATTGTCTTCAACAGTATCCTAGTTTGCCCTTCTGCTACAGTGTCCATGCTGAGTGAATCAGTCCTGCACAAGGTGTCCTTATGCACTACAATATTTCCTATGTGGGATGCATGTTTGGGAAAGTCACCAACCAGAAGATATGGCCTGAACTAGAGTACTGGATAAGCCCAGGTGAGGCACACAGATAACCCTCCCTCTGCTGTCTTCTGCCTTAAAAACAACCAACCAGGCAAATGAACACAAAACCCCCTAGCACTAGAAACAAACGGAACCGATGGTGTCTGCCAGATCTGCTTCCATCAATACTAATGGCCATTCAGGACCTTGAGATTTTTGGTGCTCTGTATTCTGTCTGGGCTCTTCTCTTGCCAGCACAGTAAGTTTAATTGGCACAGTATTGCATGCCAGGGGCCATGCTGCTAATCCACAAGAACACAGCAAAGACAACAGAGTTAAGTTTTAACACTACAAGTAGCAGCTTTTAGGCATTAGACGATTTACAGCCAATGTTGCCTGAGTGAAGGCTTCTCATAGACCTACGGCACAGTCCTATTGCAGCACAGAGCAAGCCATCCTACTGGATATAGTCACATATGATCAGAGCAGTGCATGACTTACTAGAGACATACACAAGGACTTATATACCAGACAGATCTTTAACACTGGGCAATAATATTACCCAGTTGTCTCTTATCACTGTTGTGAAATTCATCTGTAAAGACAGATGCCCCTGTGGTAGTGGGAATCATGCCACACAGATGCTGCTCTATGCTGCTTCAATCCTTTTGTTGGTCTTTAATGTGCCTTTGTTCCTCCACATGCTGCAGAAGAGAAATGAACAGCTGGTGATTGTCTCCAAGTTTATAGCTAGCTTTTATTTAAAAATTTCACAGTGCCTCCAATCTTCCCAGCAGACTGAAACACAGAATAAAAAGCTTTACTTACAATACGCATTCCTCCTTTGCTTCTGTACCTGGTATTCTGTGTGCAGATTGTTGGATTCCCCCTCTCCAACTTTATTCCCCAGTGTCCTTGCTTTCTTGCTAGACGCATTTTGAAAGCATCCAACTGGACCACTAACAGATGGCCTGCTGCGAGTTCAGGCACCTGTTGAGCCAGGTGTTGCCATATTGAAGCTATTATAGATAATTCAATCCATGCTATGATGCTTTTTGAGATACTAATGATTACTCTGATTTAAAGTACAGAAGCCTGAAGTTTTTAAAAGCCACATGCTATCACTGTTATATACATAAGGCCAACTATTCAGATTGGTGTAAATAGGCATACCTTAAAGGAAACCAATAGAATAAGATGATTTGCATTGGTATGACCCATAGTCTGCAAGTAGATCTTTTACATTGCAATTTATTCCTAATGAATAGAAAATTATTAACCTGTGGAAGTGGCTGCTCTTATCTCCTGAGGTTTCATTTGGCTGCAAGAGGGAGCCCCCAGCTATTAGACAACTCTTTATAAAATCTGCTTTGAGCAATTTCTAATAATGGATAAACTGGAACGCATCACAACACATTGCACTGTGATAGACCACTGCCACTTCTGTGTGACCTCGGAAATAGTAGCTTTATTCAGTGTGCTTTGTGTGATATAACAAAAACATTCCAGTGAAGGGAAAGAAATTCCACCTTTTCCCAATGTGTGGATTGCAACTAGCCTTCACATACGATGCCATTAGTAGCCTCTAACAAGCAAATTCCAGCATTCAGTAGATTACTTGGGAGAAAGGGGGATTGGGGAAGTGAGCTTCTGTGTTTTCCTCCAGTCCTGCCCTGTCCATTTCTCTGCAATGTTCCTGGAATTTACCAGCCCCAAGATTCTGCAAGGTCATAGGGAGGCAGAAGAATTTATCCATGTTGGGTTCAGACCTTAGCAAGTACAGCTGGTGCTCCACAGTCAAACATGACTGAGAAAGAAATAGAACATTCTCTAGCATTTTCTTTGCCAGACACAGGCAAGTTTGCCTACAAACTGAAGTATATACCACTAGGTTTGACAATTGCATGAGATTTATATGAGAAGGTCTCTTAGGAACACAATGATGTGTTGCACTGCACACTGTGTTGCATGGTTTTCAGTTCCCTGAAGATCATATCCAGCATTTAGATTCCCATCATATTTTGGGAAACAATTTGGAAGCCAACAGAGATGCCTGGGGCCAGCAGCATCAACAGCAGGTGGTTTTAGCTAGCAGCCAGTGCTTCTAACTATACCATATTTGCACTACAGCATTCAATGGCTCTGTGTCAATGCATCAAACTGGTTCATTGCAAGGCAAAGGGGAGACACTACTCTAGCTGAGAAAACAAGGTATTTAAGTTGGCATTTAGCAGCCTCTGTCCTTGATGTTACTAAATATGGAAAATTTAGAGTATTATGTCATGGTGTGAAAGACAAGTAGTGGAAAAGAAAAATAATCTTCTAAATACATGATGAAAATAAGAATTTATGAAATTACAAAATATTCAGATTCCAGAGTGTCAGTGGGGTTCACAATGGCTTGTTTTGTTTTTCCTGTGGGATTTTTGATCATCATTCCTGCTCCCTTCCACATGTGTGGAACATGATGGAGCCACTTTTCCCAAGCAAGGACCTCTTCAGCCACCTCTGGTTTGGCAGCCATTGGCATATTACCAGGATGGCCAGACTGTTGTTACTACCAGAGAGTGGGACTGACAGGAGCAGGGGTCCACACCACCTCTCCATGACTTCTACTCTACAGTGACACAAACTGAAAACCTCTGTTCCCTCTCCCACGCCTCTGTCTTGATGTCTCAGTTTGTTCCTGCTTGCTTTCACTTGTGCCTTCTGTTTCACTGAAGGTTTAGCCCTGGCACATTCTCCCACTTCCCATGCTTTTCAAGCAGAGAATAGAGTGAAACTACAACACCTAACAACCTCCGCTGCCCATGCCACATCAGCCCTGTTATGAGAATCCTGACCAGCCCCTTTAGGCCAGCCTTTGGCCCATTTATCAGCACTGAAATCACATCAACCAAGCAGAGTCTGCGTTGAAGATTTGGCTCTTTATAAATATTAAATAGGTTAGAGAAAGGCAATCTTACAGAAAAATATTCCCAATTGTTAATTTTTGCTATAGCTGTGTTATATTAGCTCATTGAAATTTAATTGCTTAAGGGTTATAAGAGCCTAGAAACAGACCTAGCATCTGTCTTTTTTTAATGTCTCAATTATCACCACAGTTATTTAATGGCACCATGTTAGAGAATCACCACTGACATGCTAATGAATGGCACCGTGTTCACTTACATTAGCTCTATTTTTAAGAGGTTATAGGTTGAAGACAGACATTTTATTCTTCACATATCACTAAAGCAAGCCATATCACATTTATCTCATTTTGCTTTTACAACTGAAATTACGTAACTTAAAAATGTTCACTGAACAGTGAACTGCAAATGGGTTAAACTGTGGTCAATTACAATTATGTACTTGCTTCTTTAGATCAAGATAAGTAACACAAATCCTTTCAACCCATTCATTACTTAATTTGTCTGTCAGCATTTACTGTTGAAATTCTCTTCAGTTTGTTTTGTGGGTTTTTCCACAAACAGATATGTCCTTTACTATTACCTTTTTAATTGAACAGCGTTGCTTTATTATAAATGTTTTACACTATTATTCTCATTTTGCTAAACAAAAAATTACCTATCAATATTTTTCTTTCATTTATTCTGCAGAAACTCTGTTGCTAACTAAAAAGTCCCAAATCTATTACACCTAAACGATCATAGCAATTTCCATAATAAGAGATGCAATGATGTACGCTGAGCTATTTATCTGCAAGCTTTTCAACACATTGTATATGAATTTCTATAGACAAGTAATAAGGGATTGACTTCACAAACACAATGAAACTGCCTTCTGAGATCAGCTAAGTGCTAGTGGTATCATCAGAATTGATTTTGCTTGGAAAGCTGCATCCTGAAAATAATGGGAAAGGATTTCTCACTTCAGCAAAATTAGCACACGACTGGAGAATAATCCTATAATATTTAATATTAACATATATTTAAGAACTTTTTACAATTAATTTTCTTCTATCATCATGCACATTTTTAGCAATTCCACTGCATAGCTTAGTTCTGCTGTGAACAATTATAAAGGCAATCTTGCAAACAATTTAGGTGTAGGAATTGACTATGATGTTTCAGAACATTTCTCATCTCTTTTGGATTTTCATTTCAACTCATGTTGCTAGATTTTCAGAAGTGTATGCTTGAAGTTGTATAATAAAAAAAAAAAAAAAGCTTTTTAAGTGCGTTGTTGGCCATACAACTATTACAGAGAGTGTTTCGTTACAACACATCTCACAGAATAATCTCTCCTCTGTGTAAACTACATAGAGGATGTAACTGCATCTTGGAGTCCTCAGTGCTTCAGACAGTGGTCATTGCACCCTCTGGTGTCCACATCTCCCCTAGCAGCATCTAAAAATCAAAAAAATTGATAATTTCTGCAGCTTTCTCTGATCTCCCTGCTTCTGGGTTAAAAAAACCAAACCAAACCAAAACAAAAAACCACAAACAAAAAACAACAAAACAAAAATCACAAAAGTGTCTAAATCCGTGCACAGTGTTCAGGTTTTCTGCCATGTGATATTTACTTCATTTGTGTTCGGATTGTTACCTCCACCCCAGGGGAGAAAGAAAGAATCTGAACCTAGGCTTTTCTCCAGGGGCAAGTCTAAGGGGGCTGGGATAGGCAGCCAAATACTACTCTTAATATCTCTGTCTCCCACCATCTCTCACAGAAAAATATGACAATATGTGGGTCTAATCTTCTGCCTGAGATATTTCTCTGGCCAAGTGCCAGGCTGTCCCTTTGTGGCTGGGCTGCAGTCTTTTAGGAGAACTGCCACTAATTAGCTTTGTAAGCACAGGGAGGGAAGCAATGAAGGTGGAGTGAAAAAGTGGTCATTCCATCAACTCTTTCCTATCTGCAACCACAGGAGCTTATAAATTGCTCACTGTTACAATTATCAATTATCAAGCAGATTAAATTCCATCAGGCAAATTGTGACATCTATTTCAGTGGAAAACTTACAGTTGCTTAGTTTACCTCCCTGTTTGCAGAAGAGTCTGTACTCTATCTGAACTTTGTCATTCTGACAAACTGATCCAAGGAGAACTTCACAAGGGAATTGCGGCAGACGCTTCCTCTCTTCTCTCAATTCACCTTTCGTTAGTCAGAGGATATAATTTGCAGAATAAGTTACAACTGAAAAATTAAGGGAAAACTGCCTAGATGAGCTTAGGGCACAGCCTAGTGAATATTTCTTCCTTAGTACCCTGTTGATTGCTTGAAGGTGAGCTTGTAATACACTCACGGACTATAACCATGGTTTGTATTTGTTCATGTTACTTTTATTAACACACTGCAACTGTGAGGAGCCTGATATCAATCATTAGAGGGATTGCAGCCTTCCTCACACAATTTAAACCTGAAGGGTAATACATGGTCTTTAAAAGAAAAACTAATTATCGCAGGAGGAATCCAATCTATCTGTAGGTATCTGTAACTGGGACTTTGAGAGATAGCACAGAGAATGGCAGTGATTTAAATCGTGATCCATGTAATGTTGATCTAAAAAATGATGGATGATACAGTTGATTACAACTTCTTTAAGGGTCTTCTCACTCATGTTTTGCAGGGTTAGACTTACATTGGTAGTGATGAATATTCATTATATTAACCTTCACGGTGACTTGGTTAAACATCCTCATACTGATTAATTGATGTCAATGTGCAGTTCTAACTAGGTAAGGAACCTTTCACCTCTAGGTGACTGATTGGGATTTTACACAGGTCAAGAGGAACTGGAAATCAACAAGAACATTTCTAATTTGGATCAATAATCTCATAAGATAGCAGTAAATCACTGTTGGATAGCTGAACAGTGCCTGGTTAAATGAAATTCAGGGCCTCCAAATGTGGTATACACAAAGCTACTTGTGCCTGGTGCACTCAACCCCTTGACCAGACTGGTGGTGCTTTGGTACAGGCTCCGAAGGAGGAAAGGCCTGAGCTGTAGCAGGCCATGAACTTCTCTTGTTCCAATCTGTTCTCTGAAAACCCACAAAGGAGCAGAGTGACACAGTGAGCATCGATGTATATGAGCTTGGAATGTCAACCATGCGATTAACACATGAATGAGTGGCTTTTCCAATACTCATTTATCAAGGAAAAAAGAAAGTTGTGGGTACAAGAAATCTCATGCATACTTTTTCCATTGCATGTAATTTGACTACAAGTCAATCACTTTATTCCGTGGGTATGACAGCCTACGTGAGCCTTCTTTGAGCTCTCCCTTGCTAGGCAGCGTGGCTGCATGGCAGTGATCTTGCCTTGAGCTGGGACACCTCTCAAGGGTGCTCCTTGAGGCAGAGAGACTTTTCACCAATGGCAGATCTTTGGTAAGCGACTGATATTGTGCATAACCCTGTAGTATGATAACTTAGATTTTGCCTTGGTAACTTTGATTGCATGCTGAATTGATGCTAATGAAACATTACATAAAATTTGCATATATAATCTTTTAGACATAAACCATTGACCAAGTCTGGGACTAAGACTGGACCTAGCAGCACCTAGACTCCTCTCTGAGAAGGAGTTTAGAAAGCAAGAGGGTCCACTCTGAACTTCATGACTCAATGGGAAGGTCCTCCTTACCCTTTGCATCCCCGATCTCTCTGTGAATCATTCTAACTTGAGTGTAACTCAATTTTCCTTTGTATGTTTTTCGATGCAGTAATTAAGAGTGAACTTTGCCAAGTCACACTTTTACAACATCATATTAAAACCACTTTTGCTAACACTTTTGACAGTGGTTCTTTAAGCAATCTAAATCTCCCATCCCCATCAAATTGGCATAGTCGGCAGGATCCTAAATCAGGGTTCAAGACAAATTGGTGTAATCGGCAGGACGGAAAGTAGTATCACTGATTACTTACAGAAGCATGGAATAAGCCTGAATCTCAAATTCTTGGAAGGGGCTCATGATAATTGGCATGATTGGTAAGCTGTGGAAGAACAGCTAAAGGTGGCTGAGGGCATATAAAGGAAGGAAAAGGGAAAGGAACTATGTGCAAAATGCTAGGTACTTGTTTAGAAGCTGCTTATCAGGATAGGAAGAATAACAATAAAAGGGAGTGGGAACTAAAATAAGAAATAGAAGGCAGAAAGGCAGCTGAATTGATACCGTCTTTGAAAACTGAGCAGCTGTAGAAACAGTTACAGGAAGAAAATGAGAAAAAACAAAAGTTGGAAGAAAAAGTTGAGATGATGCTTATGTGGGCTCCTCATCTCCCTGACATTGTACAGATTAGAAAATTAATTGTGTCCCCTGAAGAATGGGATGGAAACATATGGGGTGACCACAACAATAGTGAACTGAGGGAAGATGATTCTTTGTTTACCTCAAATCCTCCTGAATATGAAACCTGCCCCATCATTAAAACAGAACAGTTTGAAGGACCTTGGAGTGGTGCTCCACAATCACTCCCTGGGATCTGTTACAATTGGCAAATTTACAAGAAAAGTACAGCAGAAAGCCAGGTGAAACTGAAACAGAATATTGGTGGTGAGTCTGCCTAAGTAGCAGCAACTAAATAATGCTGAGTGGAGATGAAAGAAAGAGCTTTTGAGGTCCATGAGTTTTCTTAAATTTAGGACTCAACCTGGCAAGTGGATTCTATCACCAGCAGGATAGTTTACTGGGCTGGGGAAACAGATGTCAGGGAGCATGGTGAACCCTCCATAATCACTATAAGATCTCTTAATGAGCTCTTTACAGCCATCACAAAAGCTGCCTGCATACAAACCATGCATAAATGAGAATCCAATGATATCCCAATATCTGCTATGATTGATTATGTGATGCTAAAACCACTACTTAGAGGAGCCCCAGCAATTCTTAAACCCTACTTAATTGCAAAGCAGGATGAAATTAAAAGAGACACAGACCATAATGAAGGATAATGATCCCTGCAACCAACTCTCTACCTGGGCAGAATTAATGCATGGCATTGTAAACCATGCCTATGAAATGGGGTGGGATGATCCATTAGCCGAAAAATTCAACCCAAGACCTGGAGAAGAAGATCATTGAGTGCAACCAGTAAAACAAACACCTCCACAGGGAACAGGAACTAGACAAAGGGAAAATACGCCTAAAGACCCATGAGCAGAATCTCAGGAGTGGAGAAATTAACTGTGTAGGAAAGCATTGATGCTAGGCATTCCAAGAGCTGAAATTAAGGGGCAACCTGCTGACATTATCCTGAGTCTAATTCAAACATTCCAGAAACACAGTGATGGTGAAAGGAGAGAATGTACTCCAAATACTCAGGCACCATCGCCAGCTCCAAGAAAGAACAATAAGCCTTTCCTCCCCCTTAGGGATGGATTGCAAAACATGGGGCCAAAAAACGAATAACGGCAGGACAGCAATTGGATCTGTCTGTCCAGTGAGTGGGAGCCTACCAGTGACTAAATGAAAGAGGCCCTTACATCTTAATTCCAGTTGGTCTTTGATAACAATTGGTAAAATTCCTGATAGATATAAGGGCACAAGTTTCAAGACTAACACAACAGTATGCTGAGAAGCTCGGTGTGCCGACCTGGATGGCAGAGAGTTAAAGTCAATTTATGTCTCCTGGGTCAGAAGCTCAGGTAACCTAATCACCTTACATTTAATGATCACAGTGAAATTATTTTGGGTTTCAATGTTTTGAATGGCCAAACCTGGCACCTGTCAGATGGCAGTGTGTAGTCCTTCGGTTCAAATGCTGACCCTAACCCTTACGGAAATCGGGAGGCTACAGAGCTTGTACTCTGCACAGCCCTTGCACTCCCTGATTCAAAGATTACTAATGTGCCACAATACCTAATTTCTGCTGCAACACAAAATGCAATTTCTGAGCTAATAACAGACTTGAAAAAATGGCACATTTTCTCCAGAACCCACTCCCTGTACAATTCACCTGTCTGGCCAGTCTGAAAACCGGATAGGAGATGGCATCTGACAATTGATTATTGGTGCCTAAATGCCAACACAACTCTGTTAACAGCTGCAGTACCTAACACTGCAACTTTAATACCCACACTACAAGCAGCCGCACATCCATGGATGGCAGTGCTAGATGTCAGATATGTTCTTTATGGTGCCCTTGCAGAAGGAGAGTAAAGAGAAATTTGCTTTTCCTTGGGAAGGTATACACTATACCTTTAACAGACTCCCACAAAGATATAAATATTCATCCATGATTGCTCATGCTGCACTTGCTGAACTTTTACAGACAGTCTGTCTTCCTCAGGATGTGAAACTGTACCATTATATAGATGAACTTCCCCTGAAAAAGTGGGAGAAGCAGCAGTCACAGTGCAGCAAGCACTACATAAAGCAGAATTTGAGATCCCACCTGAAAAATTTTGGGGACCAAGTGGAGAAGTAAAACTTTTAGATACCGGGTGGATTGCAGGTAGTGCAGCAATTCAACTGGACACCCCGAGTAAAATAAAACAATGGCAGATGCCCCAATCTAGGAAAGAATTACAACAGCTTACGGTTACTTTAGGGTACTGGAGGAAACGTACCTGGATTCTCTATCGTTACTTGCCCACTGTATTCACTTTTACAAAAAGGAAAACAGCAGAAATGGAATTCAGAACATGAAGAGGCAGTCAAAACCCTAATACAGGAATTAAAGACATACCAGTCACTGGGACCAGTTCACCCCCACTACCATATTATAGCAGAACGGGTTTTTGCAGACGTGGTACTTACTGTAACCTATTCCAAAGTGGCCCTGATGGACCAAACACAACACTACTTAGGATATTTCTAAGCAAAATTTTTGGCCAAAATTTAGGTAATATTTTTTCCAGTGAAAGTGGTTTTTGGTTTTGTTTTTTTTTTGTTTTAAGGTAGCTATAGTTTTTGTGAAGCAACATAACAAATGGGAAACATAAGCAGAATTATTCCAGAAATTTATTCTCATTTCATAGAAAGTAGATGATAGATACCTTCCTATAGGATTTCTATCAAGTATAGACTATGTTAGCTAAGCACAAGAACTGAGTTTTTCACAGAATCCAAGTTCAAGGAGGGAAGGAAAGAAGGAAGAAAGTAGACCAGCTCCCAGAGTATTCTCAAAAGCTTGCTACAATAGTGCACCATAGATGGTCACAAACCCAAGAACTGATGCATGTAGAAGTTTCTTGAGTCACACCATGTATAACATGACAAACAATGTCAGGAATATAATCATACTTTCAATGTGAAATTAATTTTAAAAATACTTGATTATACAAACGAGACACAAGTGTGCTCTATTAAATTACAGCAAATTTTAAAATTTTTTAACTAAACATTTCTGGGATAGATTTTATATTTCATCTTCTATGTCAAGAAAGTTACTTCCCATGCACCACCCCACACAGCTATAATTTTCCTTTTATTTTTTTTGTAGCAAGCTATTCCTGTCTCTAGATAGAAAACCTGGATTAATTATATTTTCAAGGCAGTTACTTTGTGATTTTGTGTCTTTTAACCAGGCACCACCAAAACCCTCTCCAGAATCTGTGATGATACTGCTTCTGAGTAAGGAGAAGGACTCAGAAGACTTAGAAAAAAAATAAATAAACCAATACAAAACAGCAGCAAAGCATCTATATTTATTGGTGGCAAAAAGAAATGTGATTTTTAGTTCTCTAAAGATGTTATGTATATAAAAGACAAAACCAAATTATTCTAACTTTACATTCAGGCACAGCAAGGTCATCTTTGCAATATCATGTATTTTCTAGTGGTGTAGATTTGAATATTTCTCTTCAGTGGAATTGTACCAGTGTACCTCAAAGATCTTACCCCTGCTGTCTCCCACACTTTTCAGAGGTGACAAACGCAAGTCCTTTCAATTTAGGGGTGAGTACATGTAGGATTAAAAAGAGAGAATTAAAGTCTTGCACTTCCATATGCAGAACACACACACATTCTATTTCTCAACTCCAAATCTAGCAAAGCCTGTCATAAATTTTGGCTTCATGGCCAGAGCTCATTATCATTTGCATAATCAGGTCTACTAAAAGATCTCCTGCACATGAACATGTTCAGCTCCCACTAGCTCCAGCAGGAATCGAGCACCCATGTTAGAAGTCCCAGGTATCTCAATTCATCTGACTGTTGAAGTCATACACATCAATAATCACATCAATGATCAGAAGCTTGAATTCAACTTGACAATTGCCCTTTTCCCATTTCCTTCTTTTGAGAGAATATGCAATGGTTGTAGTAATGTGCATTAGTAGGATTCATTCTGTAGCTTCTCGTCTATTCATGGAGGATTTAGTACAAATCGTGTGTTATGAGTCTCCATGAATCCAGACTGCACATGTCTATGTTCTGTAGTTAAATGAAAATCCAAATCAAACTCAAAAATATTTTATTCCAAGAGGAAAAAGTACTACAGTGTGGCAATGACAACCAGAGCAACAGTGGCTCAGCTGCAAACTTGGAGGCAGCTATGTATGTTTAGGACTATTTTCATTTTCCTCTTCAACACAGTGTTAGCAGTGTCCTCTGCTCCCCAAGACCAACACTCTGACCCCACATCTGAGCAAAACCCTCTCCAGTTCTTGCAGTTAAAAAAAAGCCTCCTGCAAAACTCTTACATATATCAAACTTCATCAGTGGACAACTCCTTGCCATTGACTCTTGGTCTACAGCTCTGGCTTTTAGGATGCTAATTGTACAACTCCCTTCACCAGAGAAGATTAATGCATATTTACTTTTATAGTATCTCTGAGAGTAATCTAGTGCCAAAGGGTGAATTTTCCTCACTGTGCAAGCGTTTTAATTAAAACAAGCCATGTAACATTCAAGCATTTAAAACCAAACTAAACCCAAAGCATTAAACTGGAGCAATCATCACTGCTAGCAGGTTGGCAGGGGGGGTGTAAGCCATGGTGCCTGCAAACCACAGTGCCTGCACCAGCTCTGTGAACTTTGCACTAGCCAGTACCTGGCTGGGCTGTCCAAGTGCAAGTACCAGCAATCTCATGCTTCATGGGGAGCACTTCAGGGGACTGCTCTGACTGAAGCCAAATGCAGTTAGCTGGAGATTCAGTGGTCGGTGGTTGCTGGACCAGACAATACAGGAGAGCTGTCAATGTTCATGAACATCCAAGCAGAGGCAATAAAATTTTAACCCTTCAAACACAAAAGGCTTCAAGAAAACACGAGGGTTTGGGGGTGTCTAATTTTCTGCACACCAAGGGCTTCTATTGATTTCACTGACAGATTTTTATACAGAATTTAGATTTCTATAAGCAGGTATCAGAATACAAACATACTTCTTGCTGCTGCTTTCCTGCCTGGTAGAAATGAATTTTGATACTTAAAAGGGAATTTAGACCATGTAAAAAGCATAATGCAAACAGAGGTAAAGAAGAGCACTACAAAGGAGAAACAATTATTCATGACAAACACTATCATGTTTTGAGCAGAAGTTCTGGAAACTTCAAAAGATAAGATTAAATCAAGCTCATTTAATCCAATAACTTAGGCAGAGTCAAATTTAATGACAAGAATAAGAATTTTCTGCACTTATTTTGTGTAGTGTTGAATAAATTTAAAGATGAGCAGGTTGCAAATTTAAACACTTCAGTTAAAACATATTTGCTATAATGCCACCAGAAAAGGAATTGTCGGGAGTATACACAGTGTGCTTTTGGACAGAGATTTGAACTCTTATGAAGAAAGCTCTCAGATTGCCTTGAAGAAGACAATGATCAATCTCTACTATTTGTCCAGTGGGCTTTGAAAGAGGGAGTGAAGCCTGAAGGATGCCAATATTTATATCTGAGAAATTCAATTTTATTTGACAGTGACACTAATCACAAAGAAAGAATGAAGCAAAACAAAACAAGCCAGCATACTTCAGTGGTTAATTTTTCTTTTCCTCTCTTCTGTAACTGACCTATGAAATCTAATGAAGTTCTCCCTAAGCTTTTCAAAACGGTGAGCTTTGAAGTAACAAAGAGGAGAAACAGCAGTGCATAAGGAAGGATTTTCCTAAACAAACTAGTGGGAAATATGCAAAAAAAATCCAGCATAAAGTTCATGCACAGAAACAGTTGTATAGAAAAGACTACATTGTTCTAATCAGATGGTGTTTCTCCTGCAGTCCATCTGGTAGAATACTATATTTAGGTCCCTTGGGATAATTTCACCACATGCTCTTTTCTGTGAGACAGTTTATTATTTCTTTCTTAATGTGTTTATTCCATGAGTCGTATGGTAGCCCCTACTGGTAGATTTCTGAAAGTCACTGTGTCCTTGATTCAATAAAGGCCTCTCTACAGTACAGCCATAGTATGAAGTCAGTCATTCTGCTGCACTACAGAAGTCATCAGTTATTCCATGTAAGACTGGAATTATAGGCATTTTGCTCCTATATTTGACACTTTCATATTCCAAATGAAAACTCTGTAACAGTCAGACTCCTGACAGTGTGACCACAATAATTCATTCTTCCTGTGAAAAGGGGAATTTTCCCTGAGAAAAAGTCTCCACAGTAATTTCTCATAGAGCAACATGCAGTCTCTTTTTCTATCCTTCAATTTAATGGTGATCTGTATTAATGAACTATACAATTCACATATGTTCTCCGTTTAATAAGGATGACTTCAGAAAAGCATGCACCTCTTCTAACAGCCATGAATTAAGAAAAAAAAAAAGTCAAGCTAGACCAGTGATCCAAATCTCAGAAACAAGCAAGTGTGGCTCAGACCTTCCAACATTCACATTTGCTGAAAATATCATACGAATCAGTGGAGTTAAACAGGGTGACATCTAGATCAGCTAAGTCTATGGGGCATTGCTTTTTGATAGCAAGTTTAGTTCACACCACTCCCATGGGTAACTCGTACTATAAAGCCTATTGCCCCATCAGTTCTGTTTCATTACACCTATCTTCCCACCCACATAAAGTAATGTAGTGAAGTGATATGTGATCATCAGTTGTCATTAGCAGTCTTCACTCGTGCTGTTAGATCATGTCAGAAGTGGGTGCAGAATAAGGAAAGTGTGCAGACTCGGTGCACATAAATGACGTACCACGTCTTTATCAAAGGTGGGTGCAAATGCAGGTGCTCATGTTTCATTTGTGTCTTGAAAATTTTTATAAAACATATTTCTGTGACCGAATCCAGTGAATAAAAGTGTTGAACATAAAGTGATTATAAGAACCCAGCTGAACCCAGCTGATGCAAATTAATCTGAATACCAGAAGATTCAAGACAGAAGTACTCACCTAAATCTATACAACTGGTCATTATCTACAGATCAGAATGAAACTGTTTTATCTTTCACCAGGCAGTGGTGGAAAGAGGCAAAATTTCTGTGGGTTATACTTAAATCATTCTGCAGCATGAACTAGAAAATTCTATTCCCAATATTCAAAATATATTGTTTGTCTTATGCAAATTGCCCTGCAAGGCTAGTACCCCAGACAGCTGTATTTTAAGTGAAAACAGCTGATAATACGTTATGTGAGACAGGCTTATTCTGCACAAAAAGTTTTGAATATGCTTAAAATATAAGCATTCTTTTCTCCTGAAAAACTAAATACAGTGACTTTGAGAAGTTTCATGAAATAGTGCAAGTTTTATTAATTTCTGCTGTAATTTGTAATTAAGAAAATTGTAATTTGTAAATTACAGTAAAAATAGCAAAAATATAAAATTTCTCTTTTCTTTATAACGGATTATTTCAGTAGAAATTAGAATACTGACAGAAGCACATTCAAAGGGGCTGCATGTTGGCAAACAGATAGTGATACAGAAGACAGAGGTTATTCTTAAAGTCATCCCTGACCCAGGTATACTTTGAAAATAATAAAAAATATCATGAGGTCATCTTGGACCAGCTGATATTTTTACAGAAACACAAACACATTTTTGGGTGTATGAATTATTACCATGTCTGAAATAGAAACAGCTGTCCAAACTGATGAAGGGTTTATGTGTCAAAAGATGGCCAGCCTTTTTCAATCACATTACATGCTCATTTGTACCTTTATTTGCACCCCATTTATACCCTTAGGTCACCAGAAACAACTCTGCTGTTATAGTAATTCATCTTTATATAGATCTGGCATCTCAGACATCTTATGAGTAAACAGCAGACTACTTGATGTATTTATATGGGGTTTCAGGATTATGCAGAAGCTATTTTTTTTTTTATTTTCTTTTCTTTTGGAAGGGGTGGGAGACAGAGGAAATAAGCATTTCCGATGCATCATATTTGGAAAAAGAACCTTCCAAATGTAAACCAAGCATTGCTGATCCAGTACTGTCCTCCTCAGTTTGCCAAGAGACAAACAATGCAGACGGATGGATGCAAACAATCACACGTTAGCTCTGCCAGTGCTCAGTCTGGTGGATCATGACCCAGCTTCAGTCTGGAAACGGTGCAGCCACATCAGTGTGGCTCTCTGCCTGCCGCATGTAGTATGGCTTATTAATTCCGACACAGCTCTGTACTGTGCTATGCACAGCCGCCGGTGGGCTCCCAAATCAATGTCAACAAGCAGCACGAATACATGGCTGGCTGTAACCATCTCTGTAGTCACACCTAGAACATAACAGTGTTACTGAGAGTAGCAGCACTAGGTCACAGCACAGTTTAATTAAGCTCAGCACCTCTGGATAACTGAGATTGCAAGGAAAGAGGACAAGAAGGGGGGGAAGCATATATAACATTTCCTTCGTAAACTCTCACACCTGCAAGGACATGAACTCTTCTTTAACATCTATTAATCCACCCACCAGTGACATTTCAAATGATTGATTTATTATTGCTCAGGTGGGATGCAACAGTAGATACAAACTGGTGTCACTATGGAACACCAAATGTTCTTAAGTAGTTGCAAATGCATTAAGGTACTAAATGTACTAAAGGCAAGTGTCATATTTTTTCTGACAAAGAGACAAAGCGACAAAGCTTGAAATGATTACACCTAAAACATACTTCCTGGCTGTATATTGGCTTCAGACTTTTGCATGCAGGAATTTGTGTGTGTGGGAAATCTTCGTAGTGTGTTCTGGCATCCTGGTCTTCATTAAGACAGTATGTGCTCCTCCTAAAGGGCAGCACGCATCTGAGAAATTCAGAACATTTAATCACTCAGGTCTGAGAAAGTCTTTCTCTCTAAGCTTCATCTCTAATTAAACTAGATTGTTCCACCTTATAGATAGAAAAATAAAAAAATCTTTAATCTATACATAATGAAAAAAAAGCAATATTAAATTGATACTAAGTTGAAGTTAAAGAATAAAAAAAAAAGAAATTACAAGTTAGCCATCAGAATGAAAAAAAAAAACAAAAAACCACAAAAACAAAAAAAACCACCAAACCCTGGAAATGAAGAAAAAACAGTCTGTAGCTCAAATTGTATAAAGCATCATGTGTTTGCCGTATTCCCAATATACAACATACCTACCTCTTACGTAGTTAAGTGCTTTTCTAAGCTCTTCAAAAGGAAAAGTTGGTGTGTGCAAACTAAGACATATGGGGGACGTGAACTCTTGTTTAAGTTCACCATGGATATTGGAGACTTTGAACTGAATCCACATCTTTGAACTGAATCCAAGTTTGCCCATCATCCAATTCAGTGCTCTTTCCACAAAGTTACACTGTCCACTGTCCCTTACATTTTTAACAGAAAATATTGTATCAGTCCCTGGAAATTCACCAATGTGCTTGTCCACTGAAAAGTGTGTTTCACAAAGGCTAGGTATCATACACGGCTCAGAGTAGCTACCTTTGACTTCCACATTGCTGCAACTGGTATACACTGGTTAAGCTCCATACGAAGCCCTTGCAACATTGCTTAAATGGAGTAGAGATTGCCCTGTGAATAACAGCAAGGTCTTGTAACTCTCTAATTAGTGGTAATTTCTGCATACTAATTGGGTGAATGCCAGTAAAGAATCAGTAAGGCTACTCTGGTAGAGATTCAGTAAAAGTAATGCAGATGAAAACTGTATCTGTGCCTTTTTAAAATCAGTTAAAATTTGTTGTTAGACTTTTCATTTTACCTAGTGAATAGTAGGGTGGTAAATGCTATCTTAATTCATATCCACAGAGGTCTTCATCCTCTGAAATACTCTCACTCCCTACTGCAACTGCTGAGCCTTTTAGAGGGGCTAGGCAGTAATGATCTGAAGTACAGATGTACATCAGCCTCATTTCAGCTGCTGTCCAAAGGCAGCTTGCGAGAGCAACAGTGTTGTCATCACTGTTCATAACAGATAACCAGAGAAAATTACTTCATGGCTTTTAAGGATACTGAATATCCAAAAGCTAAAATAAACCACCTTAATTACCAGAGGCTGGGGGAATGCAACAGACCAGTTGACTAAGCTTGGATTAGCAGAGTGAAAACTCTGTTGTTTAGTACTCAGTCCATACTGGTTAGATTTCAACTTTAATCTGTTTTGTGTGCAATGGAACAGAAACCAGGATCACATCCAGATGTACCCATCAGCAGATACCATAAGCATCTAACACTTTGTGGTATCTCTTTCCGTAGCATGGAGCTGGCATACGCCCTGATGCATGACTCTGACTTTTCCTGTCTTCGTGCAAACACACCAAGTGCCCCCTACAGAAAGGGAAGAGCAGCCAAGAAAGTGAAGATTTCACTCATCGGTGATTGTCAATGGTCTGGCAGAGAGAGAGACGAGGTCCCTACTTATTTATTCCCCCATTCTTACACTATCCCCCTGTGCCTCTGTGCCACTGCTTATGCTCAAGAAAACAAATTCAGGGGAGCTCCTTGTCCCATTCCATGGATGCACAGTAACAGAAGTTTTCTATGAGAGGTAACAGCTGTTCTTTCTCGTCTGCTCCACAATAATGGCTTTCAGATAGCCCCAGTATAGAATGTGCTTTATTCTTGTTCAAGTCGAAGCTCACACTGCACAAACATTAGTTGTATTGATGGGAACTGACATAACCGTTCAAGTCAAACTACAACAGCAAATCTTTCAGTGCTTCTGAGTTCAGCAATTGGTAAGCATAAATCTAGAGCTTTTGGTGCAAAACTCTTTTAGCCATCTGTTCTATAAGGGCAGACTCAAATTTATGGACACATTCAAAGTGCATGTTGTGGAAACAAGGAAGTATAAGCATGACCTCACCATTTCATAAATGTTCACAAATCTTTCTCCCTTTTGAATTTTGCATTTCATGCTTTTTTGGGGCTAAGACAAAAACTGTTGGCTACATGTCTGTTTCTCTGTTGATTATTTTCTTGATTTGATTGTCTTTATCAAACCTCAAAACTGAAAATAAACTCAATGTTCTTATCTTGTTGACATTTAGACTACGTTAGAGAAAACTTTATGTGATAGCAAGTTTACCAAGCCTATACACACTGTATCTATCTGCAGGCTTAGCAGAAATAGCCTGAAGTAACAAAGGCAAGCAGCAGTCACAGCAGCATCAGACAATTACTCCACAGTGAATATTTCATTCAATACAACTTTTTCAATTTGTATTTTCTGCTTCTATTTGTGCCTAGGAAATATTTTCCCTCCAAATATCTGGCATTTGTCCTTTTGTACAATATGTGAGTATCAATTTCCTTGGCTGGCTGGCAGCATTTCTTCCAGCATGCCTTTGTGAAAGTTTGGACCCAAAATGGGGTCACATGTATTTCCCTTTACAAGCAACCTCTTTTTACTCAGCTATACCTGCTACGCACAATTTGTTTGAAATAATTCTTGGCTAAAGGTTTGTTCCAAATTTCACATACTTCTGATCCTGTATGTAATGCATCTTCTATGCACTTCTCCATCTTTTTTGCTTTTGATTGTAAAAGCTCAAAGTTACAGAATAAATAGAAAGAAAAAATCCTCTGCACACATCTTTTAAAAATCAGAAAAAAGCTTTGACTCTTCACACACAAAATCACATGGAGAACCAGGTGACAAAATGATCATGTTTAGTTGCATGACTCCAATTGAAAAGTCAAAGCAGGTAGCTCCTACACCAGGAACAAATAAAGTTTTTGCACTCTTTCCTCACCTCTTTTGCACCCACTGTATAGCTGTAAAAGCTGTGAGAATATTCAAAGTAGAGTATAAACTACACTTTTGCATGAGACTTTGGTGAAGAGAGGCCGGGGTCTTAGGCTGGGTACTTGAGGTACTTTCTGCACATCAGGGAGAGGAGTAGTTCCCTTCTTTTGCACCACAGGGAGTGTTCTGGCTCTGCCTTTTATTTTGGCACCTTCAGAAGCTACATATGATCTCTCAGTGTCACAGTGCCACTTAAATTCTAAGATCTCAAAGCTATTTCATTTTCTAAAAGAAAAGACATGAAGATCTCTGCTCTGCTCAGATTCTGCTCATTGAAAAGACTGATGTCTCTTTCAATATGGATCTTTCAAAAAAGTTAAAAAAAACCCAAACACAAACACTCTGTGTAATTAATTATAAAACAGAAATATAGCTTTGTCAAATAATCCAAGTTTTCTTGCTTCCAGGAATCCTGTTAAATGGACTTGTTTTATTGATGTGATTTGTGGTAATGAACCACATTTCAGAGCTGTGAAATGGCTGTTACATGGGAAGTATAATCTCATCTCTAGAAAAGCAAAGGCTCCCTATCTCCAAAGTTATCTCTTCAACCCATTATCATGGCTTGGCCTTTGTTCTGTAATAACACTAGCAGCAATGTTGTCCTGTTCCTAAAATAATAATTAAAAATTCCCTTATTCTTTCATAAAATGTCATGAACTTTTCATTTTAATTTCCAAAATCACCCCAGCGCACCAACTCACTATTACAACTAAATTAAAACAATGCATGCATCAAAATGGCAGATCTGCATTTCTTTCTTTACAGGCTGAACAATCACATTGTGTGTGTGTATGGGGGCGGGGGGGGGAGAGTGCGCATATGTATATACAAACACACACACAAAGGCAGATATACATATACAGCATATTGAATGTTGAAGTGATATCTTCATTTTACCTAGAAAGAGATCAATATTCTAAAAATTACTTTTCATATATTTATGCACAGCAATACATCGCAAATAGAAATAACAAATTTATTCTTTGTGAAATACAACTAGGTTGTGAGGTTACAATTCTGGCAAGTATATCTTCTACAGCCAAAGCTGTTTTGTCTAAGGTTTCCTGATATGTATCTATCTGAAAATTACCTTTTGTATTCTGCCCCTCAGCATGATAGCTTAGATTTCAGCAGAGGACACCTGGAGGACATCACAGTAGAAATTATTCGATTATGCCAGCTACTAAAACAAATGGAAACACTGAATTACAGTATACAGTGTTAAAAAGGACCATTTTACTAGCACGGGCTTGTCTAATAAAATTTTGTGAATGTTGAATCTTTAGCCACAAGGACACCCAAGACATAAAGGAATTAAACAG
Organism: Aramus guarauna; assembly: GCA_013400195.1. NCBI lineage: Eukaryota > Metazoa > Chordata > Aves > Gruiformes > Aramidae > Aramus > Aramus guarauna. Next base: position 97,669 of record VXBL01008564.1, on the reverse strand, counting down.
ATGTTTTACATCCTGAGCAGTGAAACAGCAATGCTATATTCTTATCTGCTCTTCAAATGAGATACCTTTCCTATTTGGTCCTTTTATTCTGCCAGCTCCCATTTTCACATTGTCATAGACATATGAGTTAACTTGTACATATATGGCTTATTACGCTAGCCTGTAAAACTTGGTATCCCACTAGTCCTTTCAGCAATATGTGCCTAACAGAACGCAAAGGGCATAGAGCTCAACTTTCACTAAAGTTAGTAAGAGTACTATCTATATACCTTTGAAAGTCTGGGGTAAACGACTTCCAACGTTTTTGTAAGTTCCTTCAGAACCAGTGGTGATCTCATTCTGGAATGCCTCATTTGAAGCAAATATTTCAACAGGTTTTGCAGTGTTGACTACCTTGCTTTGAGTAGACAGGCTAGTTTTATATGTTCAGGCAAAATTATGATAATATGTTTACCAGCTGCTTTCTCTTGCCTCCATCTGCATGTGGGATGATACTTCTGCAACATGACCTAGCAATGTTTTTCAGTTGTGTTGCATTTTATTTCACATATTTCCAGCAGTTCTCCATTGTTTTCAACTTCAGCATAAAAAGCCCTAGGTACCTGTATGTCAGAATCTTAGCAGCACAAATGGATGTACAAGATGCAAGACTTGAAACAAAGAAAAGGCAATACAGAGAATCTCCCTTACTCAACTACTCCTGAAGCTCCAGTGACTATAAAGCCTCACTTCACAGAACTGAAACAGTCACATGAACTAGTGTAATTATTGTCTCTCATCATCTCTTCTGTTGTGGGGATCTAGAATGGATCACACTAACTTAGGACACAGTTGCACCAGTTTCTTTCTGAATCTTTCCATATAGACTTATTAACAATAAGAAAAAACATGCTCTTTGATTAATTTTGTGATATCTGATGCAAAGATTGAAAGGGGATACTAAGCAAGATTTCACAATTAATTCATGTATTTTAATGAATCAGAAATTGAGATAGAGCAGTCTTTTTCCAGACCTAAATTATACCTTGAGTTCTGCAGAAGTTTGACTATTAGGACATCCTGTCCAATTAGTCAGAAATGTGTAACTGAAGCCTACCAGAATTAAACCTTGATGAAGGGGAACTATATGTGGCAAAATATCTCAAATTATCAGACAATTAAGTGATTTCACTGGCTGACAGGAAACAGAGCTTTGAGGAGTGTGTTCCAGAGTTGTTTTCAACAAAGTGATGAAATAGTTGTAAATATAAAATACCATATAGACATGTCAAAATGCTTTTTATTTAATGGAGGATAGCTAGCCACCAGGAAAGTCTGTCTGCACAGTATACTTCAGGCACATAACAGCAAACACTACCCATGTTTCAAAAAACCCACAGTTCCATTAACGCAACACTGATATATGTGCTGAATCTCAGAAGGAATGGAATGGCCTGATGTTAAGGACCTGCACCTAAAAGTCCAAGCATGTATCAGGGGAATTAGAATTAGGCAAAGAAACTTCTGACTTTTTGTTACACATCCATTTTGGTATTGGATTCTCGGAAGGAGTTTCCTGATCTGCTTTATTTTTCATAAACATCTAAGGCAGCGTGAATCTTTTAATCAAACAGACTTCATGATCATGACATTCTGAAGCTCTGCCACATAGCGAAGTAATTTGTAGTGCCTTGGTTTTACTGCACATAGATTACAAGCTTGTAAGAGGTTCATGCATCTTTTCTAATGAAGTCAGCAATGCAATCCAGTTATAAATCTCTAGTCCTTGCTAAGCCTTTATTGAGACAACAGTTAGTAAAGATTCATCCTCTAAGATTAAGATTCTCTTGGCATGCATTTACCCATGTCACATAAAACAAACTGCATCTGAGATGGACAGCTGGATGCCTGCCACCAGGAAGGTGGAAAAGGTCAGCTAACTCTTACGGCTTATAGAAGGGATAGATACAGAGTAAGAGCAGACCTTGTTCTGTAATTTTCAGCATACATGTTGTGAAATCAACTGGAAGAAGCTGGGGCTAGAATCAACAGGAGGCTATCATGTACAGGTCATCTTAACTCCTTGTAATCATTAGGATCTGCATTACGTATGTAGCACCCTCACATCTTTGCTAAGACAATTCCCCCTTTACTAAGTGCTGCAAGTCAGATCTAGTAACCGATTCAAGGCATCTGAGCTAGTCACAGCTTTATGTCTGTTGTAGGTGCTTAGACTAAGGTGCAGTAAGTTGTGTTAGGCATGGAGTGTCTTTTATGTGGAGAGTTAAATTCCTTGAGCAATATCCCAAATCCAAAAGTTGGAAGTGGCTGGAATCTAGCAAATAAAGGCTCTTGACAGAAGTGATTGCATAGAGGGTAAGAGACAGGAGAAGAAAGTCTTCACTCAGTACTACAAGAAATCATACCTTCTCCTTAGAAGCTCTGCCTACCTTGCCCCATGGGGAGGAGCATACATTTTTCTTTCAAAACATCAAGCAAATCTTACTAAATATAGTTCTGTCCTGAGAAGCCATGGTTTTAAATCCTCCTGGTAGACAAGGAAAACAAATTAAAATCTCCCATTTCCTGGACAAATCCTCTAGCCGCTACACAAGTATGTGGAAGGAGGGTGGCGGTTCTTCCTTAGGGTGCAAATTAAAAAAATGAGCAATTGGAGCTTAAGTCTGTGATCCTTTATGTGATGCACTCTGACAACCTCCACCAGGAAACATCCAAGCAGGGCACCAGCTGAGTTTCTGGCTAATCATCCTCACGAAATGTAAAGTAGTTCTCGGCACGACTGTAGACATATTAAGAACTTAATGGAAAGGTGCTTTAGGCATCTGCAGAGTCAGTTATGCCATAGTGTGCAGGATCACGTCTGTAAAATTAAATACATTGATTCTGCCAAAGTCCCTTTGTGGATCTGGCTTAGCTTCTGAGTCCCTCTTTCATGAAATGGGATACATGTTGTCATACTTCTGGCTTGGCCAGAGTACTGAAGTGGAACTGACATTTTAACTGACTAGCATTTTTATTCACAAAACTGTGACTCTTTATATAATAGCATGTGATAAAACTGAATTTTAAAAAGTATGTAATTAATACCATTGGGTTAAATGTCATAATTAAAATAATTAGCATATTATTTACCATGACTGATTCTAAACTTAATTATTTTCCACAATCTGTATCAGCCTTTCAATTGCTCATAAGACATAGTCAGGTAGGCTAATTTGGCCATATCTTTGCTGTTTTGTTTCACTCATAATAATTAACCTCTTAACATCTGTAGCTGTTTCCTCCTGTGTGGTTAATGCACATCTAAAGTGTCCAGCTATTTCCCCAAAGTGCTATAGTCAGAGGCCAAGTTTTTAATACCCACCTTTACCTTTTGCTTAGTATTTCTGATTGCTACTGCAAGAGAGCAAAAGTAATAAGCAACTTCACCTGGGAGAATTTAAAAAAGTGACACTGTGTAGCCCACTTATGGATATTTGCAAAGGTATTAAAAAAGAATAGAGCTTTGAAAATTGTCCAGGGAAAATTTGGCCTAGCAAAACCTCTGAAAATCTTGACCTTTGATGTTCTTTAGGAATTGCTATTAAGTTATTTCAGTTCTACTGTACATTCTATGCTATAAAAATGGGATAGTCTATTCATCAGAATAAATATTTCTCAAAAAAAGGGTCTAATCCAAAACCCACATCAAGGCTAAAGAAAGCCTTTTTAATTATTTCACTAGTCTTTGGATCAAGTTCACTTACTTTCAGGAGGATTTTAAAATTGAAATGGATTATTTCTCTTTGCCTAGGGGTTAGGTTACATGAGGATGAAGCATGGCATGATAACTGATTACTAGAGCAGTCTAGGAGTGAAATATGAAGTGATAGCTGGATTAGTTGATCAGTTCTTTATTGCTTCTTTTTTATGTGAAGGAAAAAAGATTTCTCTGTAAAATTATATCCAGTTAGATTTTACAAATGATAATGGTGACAAAACTTTTCAGTGATCTGGGATGCCTTAATCATCGCCCGATTAGTCAGGGAATATTTATGTTAAATAAAATAATCTAGCAATAAAAGAAACCAGCCTCCTGTTCCCCTCAGACTGTCTATTTCCTACCACACTGGCCTTGCTCCTGTGAAGCAGGAAGAAAACCACCAGAAAACAGAATCTAAATCACTCTCCATTCCTTTCTAAGAATCAGTGTAGATGAAGGACGCAATAAGAAATGGACTCATAAAACCAGTAAGTGGCATGCCTTGCCTATGGACCACACACTGTCTTCAAAACGATGCCTATGCTCTTCCCAAGTACAAACAGTAACTCTGTAAAGAAACTCATGTACAAATGCGCACACTTCAGGTTTCAATCCAGTGTCAGTCCCACTGGCACTGAGGGCAAAGTTTGCATAAATTTAATTAGTATAGACCCACAAAGGTTGAGATATCCACTGCTAATAAGAAGCAAGCGAACAAGTGGCAGGTCATATTAATAAAGTACACAGAATTTTAGGCATGAAACATATAAACTCTCAGAAGCTACTTAAAATTAAGAAATTGGCAGTCTAGGAAAAAAAAGTGGGTTTTGACTGAAGATCTACAAGACCATGAATACCATCAGTTGCACAGCTTTCTCCTCCATTCTGCACAAATTTGTAAATGGATTAACTTCCAGGGGCAGTGAACATGGTAAACATTCATCAAAGACTACACAGTGCTATAGATTTAAGGAACTCATAAATTCAAGGCCGCAGGGGACTACTATTTGACTTCCTACTTAACAGACCATTTAATTTCGCCTAGCCACCCCTGCACTGAAGCAAATTCTCTGCAATTTAAAGTTGAAGCTAGAGACCTTAAAAACTAAGACCAAGGCCCTCATATTGAGATTTTTATACCAAGAAACATGAAGGTTCCACATTTTTCAGGATGGCTTCATTTTTCATGCGGGAACGGAATCTGCAAACCTACCCCTACAGCAACAATTAAGAACAACCTTATGTTCTATTACATGGTAAAGGACAGAGATATCAGAATTTAATTCCACAGAAAAATACAATGCAGTGTTATAGCAAATAAGGATTCTCAAAAGCAATTTTGGATGAATCTAGGTCTTTTAGGCTTAGTTAATGAACTTATTTTGCATTATTTGTAATTGCTGTGGAAAAGCTGCCCCAAGGTTACTTTCCCTCACTGTTCTTCTTTCTCTTCCTCAAAGAGAATTTTAGGTGTTTTTAAGACAAAAATAGGAGCTCCTGCCAGATCTGCCATCCCGTTATGCCCTCACAGGAACACATCTATATATCCTTCAATATGTCACTAATCATAAATCTGAATAGCTGAAGATCAGGTTGCCATGACAGAGTGCATTGAATAGGGTATTTTTGGTGTGTACGTGTGTGTATACATATACATAAATATACATATATAGGCATAGGTATATACATATGGGGCCAAGATAGTTGTAGACACAAAATATTTATTCTCTGAGAAGGGATAAATTTGAGTATGACCTTTCATTTTCATTTGACTTTTCAAAAGACATGATTAAACTCTATCTCCTGGCATTGTAATTGATTTTCCCCAAAGGACCTTTTATCAGAGAATTAACAAGTTTTGAACCTTGAAGTGTATATTTTGTGGCTTTTACATATCAATTGGTATTTTAAAAGAAGTCCTCCATTCCAAAAGCACTTCTGAGAGTACCAGGGAAAAACAAACAAACAAACAAACAAAACAAATATAAACAAAACCAAAACCCCACAAACAGACAAAGTGCCTGGCTTTTTGTCAATACATCATTCTAGCAAAGTTTGTCAGTTGAAAGATTAAGTTTTGAGAAGAACTAGATTCAACTAACGAGCAGAATTAGATACAACTAACAAATTGTCTCAGCAAAGAAAGGGCCCGAGAAGATCTTGTTTAAATCAGTGCACAAGGAGATGACAGTTCTTGTAAATTTGGGGCTTTAACAACAAAGGTACAAACCCTCGTTGCTCTCTGTCTGAGCAGGTGCAAGACACTTCATAGTATCTTACCAAGCTCACTGATGCACAGAAACCTTTTCTTTCCCTCCAACACACAATACCATAACATGAAAGTATACACAGCCATATTCCAGTTAAAAGTCTCTAATATCACAAAGATCAAAGGTTTTATTTTAATAGATGTCTGGGGATAACCATGCACACCAACCAGGTCATGGAGACACTCACACCTGTTCTTAGCTCCAGTGTGAGTAACTCCATGTCCTGGTTTCAGCCGAGAGGGTTAATTTTCTTCATAGTAGCTAGCATGGGGTTACCTTTTAGATTTGTGCTGGAAGCAGCGTTGATAATATAGAGAAGTTTTTGTTATATGGACCTGTTGTTGAGCAGTGCTTACACAGAGCCAAGGCCTTTTCTGCTTCTCACACCACCCTGCCAGCAACATGGCAAGGAGTTGGGAGGAGACGCAGACAGGACAGGTGACCCAAACTGACCAAAGGGATATTCCATACCATATGACGTCATGCTCAGTTTACAAGGAGCTTGAGGGAAGAGAAAGGGGGCAGGCTGCGGCATTCGGGGTGATGACGTTTGTCTTCCCAAGTCACCGTTGCACACGACAGAGTCCTGCTTTCCTGGAGATCGCCAAACCTGCCTGCCCATGGGAAGTGGTGAATGAATTCCTTGCTTTCCTTTGCTTGTGCATGTGGCTTTTGCTTTACCTACGAAACTGTCTTTATCTCAACCTACAAATTTTCTCACTTTAACTTTTCCAATTCTCTCCCCCATCCCGATGTGGGGGGAGCGAGTGAGAGGCTGTGTGGTGCTCAGCTGCCAGCTGGGGTAAAACCACAACACTCCACCAAACTGCTGTGATATTCTTGCTCTTTAGAGTTGTAGACAACCTGTTTAGGGATAGGCAAAAATGTTCATAGATTCCAACCTTGAGTGAGAATTCCTTAACTCTGAATGTTTTGCTTCATTCATTTTAACACTGTTTTTAAACCGTACTTACAGTAGAGGGAATCGTATCATTTTCATAAGCAGTCCAATAATATAATGTACAGAATCAGACACAGGATTCACTAGTCCTACAAATAAGACTTAGTACGCTAGTCACATTAAGAATAACTTCACCGTTGCAACTACAAAGGAATTTAAGTTAACCAGAAAGTAATTACCTGTGCGGTGTAGCAGAGGTAAAGTGATATCTAGATTTAACGTTAATGTTAATTGAATTATACATCTGCTGTGGGAAAAAATAACTCCCTTAAACTCAAATTATGTTCTCCCAAATGTGATTATACATAACACATTTGCGTATTCTCAGACAATCATAAAGCAAATGTTATTTCATAAGAAGGCAGTGTTACTAGGAATATTTACTGTAATGAAATACAAGAACATACAGACAAACAAATGAATGGGGGACAAATGCTGACCCTCTGTATTGACCTTTACTTCATTTCTGGTTTCAGCTGGGATAGAGTTAATTTTCTTTCCAGTAGCTGGTATAGTGCTGTGCTTTGGATTTAGGGTGAGAATAATGTTGATAACACACTGATGATTCAGTTGTTGCTGAGCAGTGTTCACACTAAGTCAAGGACTTTTTAGCTCCTCATACTGCCCTGACAGTGAGGAGGCTGGGAGCTGGGAGGGTGGACAAACAGGACAGCTGACCCAAACTGGCCAAAGGGATATTCCATATCGTATGATGTCATGCTCAGTATATAAGTTTGGGGGACAGCTAGCCGGGGGCTGCTGCTCAAGGACTGTCTGGGTATCGGTCAATGGGTGGTGAGCAATTGCAATATGCATCACTTGTTTTGTATATTATTATTATTATTATTATTATTATTATTATTATTATTATTATTATTATTATTATTATTATTATTATTATTATTATTATTATTATTATTATTATTATTATTATTATTATTATTATTATTATTATTATTATTATTATTATTATTATTATTATTATTATTATTATTATTATTATTATTATTATTATTATTATTATTATTATTATTATTATTATTATTATTATTATTATTATTATTATTATTATTATTATTATTATTATTATTATTATTATTATTATTATTATTATTATTATTATTATTATTATTATTATTATTATTATTATTATTATTATTATTATTATTATTATTATTATTATTATTATTATTATTATTATTATTATTATTATTATTATTATTATTATTATTATTATTATTATTATTATTATTATTATTATTATTATTATTATTATTATTATTATTATTATTATTATTATTATTATTATTATTATTATTATTATTATTATTATTATTATTATTATTATTATTATTATTATTATTATTATTATTATTATTATTATTATTATTATTATTATTATTATTATTATTATTATTATTCCTTCCTTTTCTGTCCTATTAAACTGCCTATCTCAATCCATAAGTTTTACCTTTTTTTTTTTTAATCTTGTCTCCCTCATCTCACTATGGCGAGAGTGAGTGAACAGCTGTGTGGTGTTTAGTTGCCTGCTGGGTTAAACCACAACACAAGACTAACAAGAGGACTTGGGAAGTGAGCCAACACAACATTTGAGCATATCCTTAGCCCTGAGCTCATGAGTTGTCTCAGTGTTATCATGCTTAAGAGTTTTGGCAGAGCCAGGCATTTTTCAAACTATAGATTCTCCTCTGTAGATAAGCAATATCAAGGTGTCAGTTTGATAAACCATTCATTTAAGAAGCTTTCAGGGCAATAATAAATACACCTTTGGTATCTGATCCTTCTTTTGGAGGGGCCTACTTAAGTCTCTTGACTTCTGGGGAATACAAGAACCAGAGCTTCATGTCATGCCCGATCAGCATTGATGTCTGTCTGTCAGAAGTTACTCGTACCTTCTTGCAGTCCTCTCAGATGCAGTGTCATGCATACATACAGTAGAACAAAGTCAGAGGTTAGAAGGAAAGATACAATACAGATGGATTTGCAGAGATGTGTAGTGCACCAGATTAGAGAACATTCCATTGTTAAATAAAACGTCAGTTTTCTCCGGGAGATCTTACAGCAGTGTCAGCTTTGGTACTCTCATTAACAGAAGGAAGAGCCAAGTTGCTGGAGTGCAAGTGACCTGCTGATGGCTATCCAGCAGACTTGAGGCAAAACCTGGAGCAGGACCTGTGTAAGAGTGCAATAAGCAATACTGAGTTTCTGACAAGCCCACTAAAGGGGGAAGGTTATAAACCAAGGAGAAAATCTCAAAAGACTCTACTTACAGAACAACATTAGTTTGAGGCAGATTAGTTTTAAAACCACATAGCAACTAAAAACACAATAAAAACACATTTTAAAATTTGCCTTGCTTTCCAAATGAATGATGGGTATAATTTACTGTTCAAATGCACATGGGAAGGATTACTTTATTGGGTACACTGGCCTGCCACAGCATGCATTTCACTTGTAGGAATCATTAGGCACTATTCAGAGTTGGGGACAGCTCTGATTTAGCAGTCACCAACTGGCAACAGGGACAGCTGCACCAGAGCTGATTCTCAAGCACACACATTTGTGCCGATTAAGCTAATTGAGGTTAACTGCTACTTCTAACTCAATATGCAAAAAGCTCCATCTTGCCTGGCTTCAGCCAGGAGATATCATGACAACAGCTACTCCAGTAACTGCCCAGTACCCTAGGAAAGTTGGCACTAAAATCAAGCAAGAGAAATGAATTGGGTGGAAGACAGGATGACAAGAGGATTTGATCCCTAGAGATATACAAATAAATTTGAAATAATGTTACAAAAATACTGATTTGGAGGGTATGTTTTAAGGAGCCCCTTGTTCCAATAAATTCAAACTTTAACTCTGTTCCTCCATCTGGCACAGTAATTTACAGGGTGATTTGAGAATTAATGTGCAGATTTTAGAGAAAAGTCAATATTTCGACATAAGAACTCAGCAGAACTGGCTTTCTACTATAATTAAATGTTCCTGATCAAAGGAAAACATAAAACATCATCTTCAAAGTCAGAGTGATAAGAGGTTATCAGTAATGTGCACCAAACCTTTCTAGTTTGGATGAGAACAGCAGTTATGTCTAGGCACTCTGTAGTAAACAATCTGACATCAACTATTTGTCCAAACAAGGAAGTGCTCTTCAAACCATGTCTTCACAGATGTCGTATCACTGTTCTCACTATACACATCCATCAAAACAGAACATGAAATAATTGCCAGAAACTGAAAAATTGCTATGGAAGTATGACAAAGGCCCCAGCAAGATGCAACACTGTGAATCTCATACTTGCAGTGCAGTAAGGAACCCAGAAGAAATAGGAGATAATCAGTAACAATTCCATGTTGAGAATGGATTATGAATGAATTGAGGTTGTTAATTCTAACAAGTGTGCTAAATTCAACGAGAACAAGTGTGCAAAACTATACCACTTCTTAGAGAAAATCTTAATCAAATTACACATCTGATGGGAGAGAGTAAATATCTAAAAAGAGGACCACATATTCAGTTGGTTCAAGTTGTTAGAGCCCTGGAAGAGCCAGTGCAGCTACACTGATTTATAGCAGTTGACCATCACTCTAGCTTATAATCTAAAAAACCACATTGAATCTTTGCAGAGACCCACTAGCATTTCAGTAACACTGATGACATGTTTTCCACACCTCAGAGTAGGGATCCTGAGAGTATAATCACAAGACGATACTAGAGACCTTGAAAATACAAGGCACAGGATGAAGCCAAAGGTGTCTAGCATCTAGATACAAAGGGTCAATTATTAAATGAATGTAACCTTGGGAGTTGACTAGGACAGGTTTTAGGGCATAACAAAGAGAAAGTGTTATCCAGCATATGTAAAATGACTCATATGGTAAAAACACAAAAGTGATAACAAGAAGATAAATGTGAGTAACAACCTTTATAAGAACAGATACGAAGTATTCCAGCATCGCCCCCCGGGATTAAGGACACAACAACTGATTAATGCTGCTGCTTATCTGCGGAAGGTCCTGGCACAATTTTGCTGGAGAAAGTGCTGCTTTTTGATTTTCCAATCACTATATTTGCCTACTTCAACCTTTCATATGTAATGTATTATATTTACTAAGTAATTGGGTAAATTACAATTTTAGAGAATGGTGTGTATATAGATATGCATGTTTTCTGCTCTAACTTTATCACATGACAATGTGATTAATATCAGCACACCAAGCCAGAGTAAACCTTGCAAATATTTAATCTTTGTCCTTATAAATTTATTAATAAAGTAGCAGTAAAAGGTGTAAGAATGCTGCAACACCCCACCTTCCTGCTATTATTTTTGATTTTTTAGTAAAATCATGTATTGCATGAAATATTTTTTAGCACGCATTGTAAAGAAAGCAAATAATGGTAGATAAAATCTGGGAAAATTTAGAGCAAGTAGCAGCAAAGTCAACATCTTATAGGACTCCCCTGCAGCAGAGGGCAGGAATCTGAACTTAATGATCTGTGAAGTTCTGTATGTGCAGACAATCTTTTATAAAGTTAGAATTCTAGATTAAAATTCTATTTTCCAGTCCTCCACAGAATTTTATTTCCACTCTTAATTAATATGCTGCTGTTCAACATGTGAGCAAGAATATTTAACTAATGGGCCAGGGTGAGAACAGACTCTTCCTTTGTTCTACAATCATAGAATCACAGAATCATAGAATGGTTTGGGTTGGAAGGGACCTCAAAGATCACCTAGTTCCAACCCCCCTGCCATGGGCAGGGACACCCTCCGCTAGATCAGGCTGCTCAAAGGCCCATCCAACCTGGCCTTGAACTCTTCCAGGGATGGGGCATCCACAACCTCTCTGGGCAGCCTGTTCCAGTGCCTCACCGCTCTAACAGTAAAGAATTTATTTCTAACATCTAATNATCCATTCCCCGCCCAGCCTATAGTGGTGCTTGGGATTGCGCCGACCCACGTGCAGGACATTGCACTTGGCTTTGTTGAACCTCTTGAGGCTTGCACATGCCCACCTCTCAAGCCTGTCAAGGTCCCTCCGGATGGAATCCCTTCTCTCCAGCATGTTGATCATACCACACAGCTTGGTGTCATCAGCAAACTTGCTGAGGGTGCACTCCATCCCGCTGTCCATGTCCCCTTATTAATTATCCTATTAAACTGTCTTTATCTCAACCCACGAGTTCTTTTTTTTTTTTCCCATTCTCCTCCCCATCCCCTTGCAGCACAGGGGAGGGGTGAGCGAGTGGCTGCCTGGTGCTCTGTTACTGTCTGGGGTTAAACCAGCACAACTCCTTTTGAAGCTAAATTGGCTTCAAAGGGAGTTGTGCTTCTAAATACCTTTGTGAACCTTGGCCTTTCACTGGGGGCTGCAGTTGTCTCTACCAAGATCCCATAGCTGGTCAGCAATAGAGAGAGCAGGTGTAGACTCCCCAGATAAATGAGCAGTAAGTGAACCAACCAGTAAAATACAACCTTCTGTTCTTCCTCCTCCCTCATCCCAAAGACAAACTGACAGAAGAGACTTCTCTCATTTTGCTTCTAAGCTGTGCATTGCAGCCATTCAGTACATCAGAAAATCTTCTATGCTTTCAAACTTAAAACCAGACTACCTTTTGTTAGTCTATTATCATTTGGCTTATGTCATGCTTCAGTGAAATTGGTTTAGTTTTGTAGAGGCTAACGGGACATAGCAAGCCTGTTGATTACAATACCAACATATTGATGACAGCAATACAAGCATGAATAACCCTGAAAGTTCTTTGGTGCTTGCTCTAGACATTAGCAAGTTGTGCAAGTTAGCTGTTCACTGCAGCATTTTGGCATTTGATTTTTTAAAAAATACTCTTGTTCTGCATCAGACACTCTTCTCTGAGGAGAAACACACAGGGGAAAAAACCTGCACACTTTGATATTAAGAAGTAACAGGGAATGTTCAGCTGTTCATACTGCTCACTTGGTTTCACATTTCTGTACTCGCTTCCCTCCAAAGAGAGATTCTTCTATGCTAGAGGATTTGATGCGTTGTTCTGCATTGCTGCACTCTGGATAGGGAGGAATGCTTTGAAACTACCAACTAATGTCCATAGGCAGCTGGGGAGCCATCCTTCCCTTCACAGAATATTTGCACACAGATCCCATTTGGGGAAGATGTGTGGCACAACCCTCAAGGCTGCCAGTATGCATAACCCTCCTGTGACATATAATCAAAGCACCAGTGTCCCTCAGCAAATATTATACACTGCCTTAGTGTTCCAGGCTCGGAAACTCAGCTTTAACTCTGACATCTACTCTCCCCTGAGCTGGCTTGATACAGCACTTGAGTCACAAAGAGGCAGACAAAATGACCTTGTGAATAAGAATCTACTATGCAAACTTTCTAGTCAGAAAAACTCCACTGCCATTTGCCTTCCAACCCAAATATTACTCCATGATTTCCCATTGTGGCTGAACCTGCACTCAGAGCTCTTGCCCAGGAGGCAGACCGATCTGCACAAAGTTAGTGGGACTTACCCATGTGGAGCAGGGAAGAGAACTGCCTTCAGGGGCTGAGGGTTCCTCTGGCACTGTAAAACAGCAGACGAGGAGATTCTCCCTCTGACTTCAGGAACTTTGTTCCTCACATTTTCCTACGTGCATTCTATCTGCCATAAAATGACTATCCTCACTATTGTGCTGAATCAAAAAATAGTGACTGTATTGTCATTCTGCAAAATAAGAGTTAAATGTATTAATCCTAGCAAGCACATGAATTTCTTATGATATGAAAAGCAGGGAGGCAGGTGATATTCAAAGCATTAGACACAACAAAATAGTGCATTTTTAGAGGATTAAGTCTATTCTTCAGGTATGTTGTCACATGGGACTGAAGGTCAAGTACATACAACCACCTGATCAGTGAAATAATCCTCCAGATGTACCTTGCCTGCAGAGACTTATTCTGAAACAGAAATTATTAAGGAAAAAAAAAAAAAATCTAGAACCACAACCTTTTGAGAGATTAATTCTATAAATATAACATATGTTTATATATAATATAACAAAGCCAATCAGAAAAATAAAATATTTCAGCTATTCTGAACATATTCTATTTCTGGATTTCAGATATTATTCATATCACTAGAGCAGTACTGTGGATTTGTTTTAGCTGATTACATTAAACCAATATTGTTTAAAAATTCAAAAGACTCTAAAAGCCTGCATGTGTCTGCCGCCTGTGTGCAGAAGTTTGCGGTTACTATGGTGGAATGACTGCTGAAGTTGACAGTTATGCCTGGAAACTGAAGATACTGTGCTGTGGTCTGCTTTTCACATCCTTGAGGAATACTGTGTAAAGCATATTTGATGCCAGTTAAGGGGATGAGGGGTCAGTTTGTATATGTTTTGTATACGTGAATCTTGTTCCTGCAGTATCCCTTCTGCATGTCCAAGTTATTTTAGTGAAAAATTCGGTTTAACTGAACTTCTGTGGCACTGCAGGTGCACACATGATGGAACTGTCCTTCAGGGCAGCTCCCAGTCAGGAGTAGCCCCAGCTCTCCTACAACACCATGACTTGGCAGAGAAAAAAATTAGCTTCTAATCATGTGGTAGGCAGACACAAATCTACTTTGCAAGTATCAGTTAAATCAAAGAGGACTCATTTCTCACTGTCTGATACAAAATTTCCTACAGAATTGCTGTCAGAGCCCCATCATTTTCTATTACATTGCTAAACCACCACCAAGATAAAAAACACTTGAAAAATTGTGAAGGATACAACATTCATCGGATAAATTTCTTACAGTTTTTATAAGGTTTTGTTTGTTTTTTTTTCTCAGAACACAAATCAAATGAAAGAGGCGCCTAAGTTAGAAAAGAACATTCACTTGGTTTTCCGATTTCCCAATAACAGCAATAGACAAGAAAAGTGACTGCATCACCCTCTTTGAAACAGAACAATGAAAGGTCTGATCCAAACTTGCTGGGTTTCTCCAGGGCTTAGACAAGGCCCAAAGAGAAAGAAAACAGAGATTCAGGATATTTATGCAATTCTTTTCAGCAAATCTTAATTGCATATTTGATGAAACTCAACTACCAGGAGCACAAGTACATCAGAGTATACGGTAATATCAATTTAAAATAACATGTTGCAAGGTATAAACAAGGTGATTCAGATTGAATGGGTTTACATTAACAAACAACCGGCACCAGCTGAGAATCAAGTTCAAAAAAATATGACGTAGAATCAAATAAGAAATCAAATTGGAAATTACCGTCATTTTATGAACCACATTTAACACCTTCTAAAGTATGCCAAACAGCAATCCAATTTCCAGAAATACTATTTTTTGGATGTCTGTATTCCAGGAATATTACACAGGTAACGCCTCCCATCACATATAGAAACCACTTCAAATAAGAGACTCTGCCATCATTACAAACCAAACCACTCCCAACTCAGACAGGTATGACCTTTTAAAAGGGTACCTGCATGTCACCTCACTGTTAAGTACTGTATCCATAATCTGCCCACCATTCTGCAATCTGAAAATACTGCCTAAGGCATTTGTTTCCTTTTCTCGTCTCATAATTGCAGTCAGTTTCTGCAGCAGATTCTGACATTCTCTTGTTTGCTGGCTGAACTCATTCTGTCATGAAAGGTCAGAAAGCAAACTGCTCCAGAATGTCAATAGGTGTTTGAAGTATTCCACCTCTGCCTGAATTTCTCATGTGCTAAACCATCAAGTGTTGATTTAGAGGTCATTAACTTTAAAGTAGGCAACTTGAGCCAGTAAAGGCAAAATTTTATCTTTACTTACCTTCTTCAATGAAAATCTGAGTCCAGGTCACATTGACTGTTAGCAGCTATTCAGAGGAAGATGAAGACTATTGATCTTCTTTAACCCCCCTTAACAGTTCCATGACATATATTTAATGACAGTAATATGTAATGTATTTATGTTTCAGGAGGCTGGCTTGTTTAACAAACGAGGATGTTGCACTACAGATCTACTTAATCTGACTTTCCTCTAGTTTTCCACAGTGGTGCAAAGGAACTCTATTACAAGTAAAAATAAATCATATCTAATGCTACATATCATTTTTTATCTATGTATTTAAAAGACACTTTACAAATATAGTTCAGGAACATTATTTCTAGTAAAAAAGAAGAAACTTGTCAAAAGCTGGCTAGTTTGCTTGTAGTGAAGCCAGAAACACAATGCAGGCTCAGTGCATGGGGTCAAACAGACTCAGCTGTCCAAGAGCAGACTGATACAGGCCAAACAAGGGATGAATGTATAATTGCAACATGGTAGAAAACCAGTGGATTTCTGAGGAAATCACAAGGGAAGGAAGTATTTGCAATCCATGTAAAATTTTGAATAAAAACCTAGTTTCTGCAAATCACTCTTCTCCTTATTTGACATAATGAAAATTAAGAGGAAAATTAATGTTTAATTCAGACTGTAATTGAAACTTAATATTTATTAAACCTAACTCTGCATTCCCCAAACTGAAATTCTTTGTTGACAGAGATTTCTTAAGGTTTTTGTTTGCATTTTAGACTAGGCTTCCATTTTTTCCTTTAAAAAGAGAAGAACAATCACAAACAATGTTATTTTTCTCATAGTTTTAGACTGGTTATAGTGCTGTCTTTAACATTTCTCTGAAGTTCAACAACCTGTCATGGAATTGAGTTTTGAGAACTCATTTGGAAGCCACTCTATTCATCAGAATAACTGCAAAATATTATACCTTGTAGCATATCACCTATAAACCCCATATATTTTAAAATACAGTTTTGAAAAAAAAAAAAAAAAAATCTACCAGAAAAATCCCACTGAGAATATCATGAGAGAGTGAAGGAGCTGAATACGTATTATTTTAAAGCTTGTGAGCTTATTTCCTCTAAAAATAGTGAGCTCTCTACATTGTTTCTCTTTTTTTTTTTCCCCCAGTATGAATGAATAACAAAATAAAACATTTGTTTTCATGTTCTTAATCACTTAGCACATGTTTGTTTTTAAACACTAGCTTCAAAAAGGCTGCATAAGACCCAGTTTTGCAGAAACAAACAAGCACCAAAATGTCATGATCAAATAGAGGAAATTTCAACTCAAGAAGACTTCTTGTTTGCAAAGTGAGGAGCAACTGAAAATGGAGTTTACAGTGAAGACGCCTTTCCAGCCTAACTTTCTGTTTGATAGATAAAGGATAGATGTCTCAATGTACACTACAGTGGTTTAACTGAAAACAAACAAAAAAGCTAGCTAGTCTCTGAAAAACAAACTGGAGACTGAACAATGAAGTAATCTCTGAACACTGCTTCAGTTTGCCATGCAGTGTCTGTTACTTTTACCCAGCAGCATGCAATTTAAACATTTTTGCTTATTTCCTGTTTCTTTCCTTTGCAAGAACAGATAGACAGAACTGACTATTAGCCTCTTTCTGTATTAGTATGCCATATGCATGCTGTGCTCCAGCTGTCATGTTAAAAATGCATAAGGCTAAATTAAAAACTGCTGCAAAGATTTTGGTGGTAATCAGATAACTCTTTATGTAAAATATGATTTAAAATTATAATATTTTCCACACATTTCATATCAGTCATATAGCTGAAGAATAAAAGAAAACTACATTTTGATAATTATCCTTTATGGACATTCTGTGTCATGCTGTAAATGAACTGTATTTCTCAACAGCGTTTAAAAGTGCAAATACTGAGTCATAGCTTCAGCTGGTACAAACAGTAGTGAATCCAGCAATTTTCACCAGCTTGAGTGTCATGATCAAATGAGAACGGCTTTTGTCTTTGGAAGGAAAACAAACCCTTGAAAAATAGTTATCAGAGTACTCGATAAATGCAGTGAACTGAACTATGATGTTCAGCCAAAATCAGACCAATTACCAAGTGGAAACAGTGAAGTAAAACCCTCAGTAGCAGGAGGCCAGAATGGATTGTTGCTTTGGTCACAAGGTGGGAAGAGCAGAAGGAAATGGCAGCTGGCAAATTTAAAATGTACACAGTACTTGATATGGCCATGAACACCAGAAAGTTCTCAGTCCAAAAGTGACTAGTGTTTCTGGAAGATAGTTGACCATAGAGGTAAGGTGAGTCTTATAGCTGAGGCAGTGTACTAAGACCCTTCCACATGTGTTACACTTCTTCAGGCAAATGCAGTTTAATTGGCTTAGTCACAACCTTGCCTACCCTTCTGTCCACAGCAGGGGGACAGGGAAAGAAGTATGCCATGGCTGTTGGGCTCTTTTTTCCATATCTCCCCAATGTCCCATTGAAGGCATGTGCCTCACTTTCTGCATGTGGCCTTGTCTGAAATACCCCAACACTTCTTTTCAGCGTCCCTAGGATGTTTAGTGGGAATGTCCTAGCAGTAGTGCTACTGACACTTGAGATTACTCTGTTCAGGTAACATAACACCAGAAGTTGCATTCTTCTTCCACAGTCAGTAATGCAAGTTTTCAAACAAGCACTGTGCGACACTGCTGCAAAAGCAGGGAAGAAGAACAGCATTGAGGATCGGAGCCTTTGCAGTCAGACCCACTGCTCTGCACAGCAATGGGTCCAGCGCTTTGAGCTGTCTATAGCTTGATTTCCCTGACTGCACAGGGCTTTGTGGTTAGCAACCTGCAGATACAGAATGCTGTTTTATTACTGTTATTGGATCCCCAAAGTCCCATAGTGGACTTGGGACAACAGATCTCATAAAATAGTACTCTGTGAGAGATTTATAGAATCCTTCCTTTGCAGATAAGGAGACTATAACCTAATCCATCATCCCAGCCTTTCTTTGGCTTTGTTTTTACACATGGGAAAGAAACCCATCAAAACTACTGTTCAGCTGAACAGATTTATTATTTAAAGCAAAAAATTATTATTATGGACCATCTGTATATCTGCACAGAGGTTAATAATTGTCAAGTCAGAAAATAATGGGCACATCTAGATAATAATTTTAATTTTAAAAAAATTCTTGGACTACTGCATAATAGAGCCTAACAATTCTTCCCTCCAACTACAGGAAATAAATTGCTAAATATATGATTATTCAATCTATTATAAGAAAGGATACGTATTGTGGATCAACTGGCTATCAGAAATGGACTAGAATCCAGAAATTCCTGTGCTGTACGTAATGAAACACTACTATGTAATTTTAAAAAGACATACAAAATTAATTTTATATTGAGTAATAGGGCAGATACATTATGCATTTTACTATAACAGATATTAAAATATCTATCTTGTCCACAAGCTGTAGTTTCAGACTCAAGAAAAAATTCCACATCATTCTGAGACCCACACATGTATAACACAAATAGAAAATAAAACTTAAGTGCTTTAAATATGTGAGTGTAATAAAGCAGTGTTGGAACATTAATAATTTCTGAGATGCAAATGCATCGATAACTCAAAACTTCTCTCGATTACTGAAGGTATTCACACCAGAAAACTCCATCTAGACACATTTCACCAATGCAGGAAAAATTGTTATGAACTTTCCCTGATATTTAAAATGTGCAGCATTGCAACAACACAAGAGCTATTTTCTATCATGATCGCATATCTAACCAAGGGGACAGAACTGTTGCCACAGAATGAACTGAAGAGTGTATTGCCAAGAAAAATCTATAAAATACCTCTATTGCTCATAATACTGTGGAAATTCTCTGTTATTGCTATCCAATGCTTTAGATGTGACTATAAATAGGATGAGTGCTAAACATATCCAATTTAAAACAAGGGATACGTTAACCCTTCTGCCTGTCCATTCTCCTCAGATATCAGACAATATAGAGTTACAGGAGCTTTTTTGGTATCTGCTTTTCCTTTCTGTATCGAACCTTCTGATCAAGAATGAAAATGTAAACCCTTTACTTAAATATATTGGTTCAATACACAGTGACAAGTTCCACAAGTCTCAATCTGAGGCTTCAGTGCTAATGCAGATTGAATTTGTACTGTATGGTAAGGATAGCTGACATACCTGAGGAATGTAGCTAGCGTACCGTGCAATTGCACAGCATATGCAGATGTGGACAACAGATATATTCAATGGCCACTTAACAAAAGCTTCAAGAGTTCTCAAAAATAACCGACTCTATGCTGAAAGCAATAGATTACCTCTCTATTGCTCGATCATTAAACACGAGGGGGTTAATGAATCTGTAATGAAACAGATCAGCATTTTACATTAAACAAAAAGCATTTAAATTTGCCTTGGAAGCAACAGAGAGGAGTATGTGGGACAGAAAATGAGTACTTCAAAGTAATTTTAACTCAAGCAATTGATCTGGACAAATACAACTCCAACATTCAGACCTGAAAAATTCAAATTAGTCAGACAGTCTTTTATTTCATCTGGTGGCTAAACTAACCTCCTAAGTGTTTGGAGGAATCATTATGTGTCTATTATGTAGGGCAAACTTGCTCCTAAATTATGTTAAAAATAAGTATGTAATTTCCTTGACATGATTGACATTGGCAGCTTTTTTCAGGGGAAAGACCAATCCAGAGAAGTCTCCTGAGCAAAGGAACACAGCTGCTTTTTGCAATAGGAACTCAGATGGAATAGGAACATGGCATCAATCCTACAAGAAACCCTGTCCCTTTCACATCAGTGACTGACATACCAATTTCTAGGTCTCAACGGACCCTATGATTTTCTCTCTTGTAGTCTGGTGTTTGTTTTGGTTTCAGGGTTTTGTTGACATTTCTATTCACCAGAAAACGAAATCAATTGTTGCAATAATATGCTCTCCTTTTCACTGGGTGCACTCCTAGGTTTCTTTTTTGCAATGTGTCCTAGGATCATTCTATTATGAAATTTCTAAAGGAAGTTTTACTTTCTTATTCACCTATGTAATATAACATGCAGCATAACATAGCCATCTGCCTTATACATCTTAGACAGTACAATAGCTCTCAGTGGTATCTGAAGCAGTCCAGTCCAGGTAAATTTGCCCTGCTACTTAGCCAGATCCTAAACTGTATGTGGTCCCTCAGTCCTTTTTCCACATGGGAATGAAGCTCAGACCTGTTATTTCAGATCCATCAAGGTTTCTTGCCTTCTTTCATTGCAAAGGAGAAAAAAAATGAGAATTCTAGAAACAAATGTTCCCTTTCCCTCCTCACCCAGGAAGCCACGTTTGGCAAGAAGACAGGAAAGAGCTGGCAGCTGCTGTGTACTTGGTGGTAAGTCAATGCATCTGCATCACCACAAAAAGAAGGGAGTTCCTCGAATCTCAAAGTGCCTTTCCTTACAGAGCGTAAGGAGGAATTACCTCAAATCAAAATATCAGCAGAAAGAAAAAGCTTTAGAATGAATCAATAAAATGAACAGTAACAAATTGCTTTTACTGATTCAACAGTACTGCCTATTTTCTTAACTCTCATGAATTCACTGAAGTTTGCAACATATGAGGACTAGTTTTCATTTCAGTTCCTTTTCTACATCCAGAAACTCTTCTCTGTAACACAAACATCAGACCTTTTTTCCTGTCTGCTATCATTCTCTCTGATGCTCTGTAACTGCTTGTCATTTTCAGTTTTCAATTAATCATATAGGTAGTAACAGCAACTATTTTATTAGTTCTGCTTGAAAAGACAAATCATGGAATATAATGATGCTGCTTTATCTTTTTTAATTAAAAATAAAAAGCTTGGGAAACAGTGCCGAGTGATAGTAGTGCAGTACTGAAAAATGTAAGTAATTTAATTTTTCCTACTGTTTGTTCTACTGCTGCTATACACAAGTATTCTTTCCAGCCCTCATAGCTTTCCATCAGCTCTCATATCTAAAGTCTAAATCCAGTGGTATAATTAGAAGCCACAGAAATTATGCTGAATTACTTCACCTCTAGGAAAAGATAAATAATGTGATTACATTGTATGTATGTATGATTATTAAGCAAATAGTTATTAAGCAAATATCATAGAATGACAGAATGGTTTGGGTTGGAAAGGACCTCAAAGATCATCTAGTTCCAACCCCCCTGCCATGGGCAGGGACACCCTCCACTAGACCAGGTTGACCAAAGCCCCATCCAACCTGGCCTTGAACACCTCCAGGGATGGGGCATCCACAACTTCTCTGGGCAACCTGTTCCAGTGCCTCACCACCCTCACAGTGAAGAATTTCTTCCTAATATCTAATCTAAATCTACCCTCCTTCAGCTTAAAGCCATTCCCACTTGTCCTGTCACTCCATGCCCTTGTAAACAGTCCCTCTCCAGCTTTCCTGTAGGCCCCTTCAGGTACTGGAAGGTGCTATAAGGTCTCCCCAGAGCCTTCTCTTCTCCAGGCCGAACGAGCCCAACTCTCTTTGCCTGTCTCCAGATGCCTGATTCAAAGTTCATAAAATGTTGCCCATATTCTAGGTCTTAGAATATGTTTCACATACAGATTGTTATTAATTGAATAAACAAGTTTCACTGCATTGCATCTTCACTGTTTTTCAATTTTTTATGCAAACTTATTAATATATTCCCTTCACTTCCATTTTTAAAACTTGTGCTTTGTTGAATGAAGACTCACTTTGCAGATTTTGATTTCAGCTTGTTTCTTTGCAATGTGTCAGAGGATTGCAAGTAAATCAGTAGCTCTATTGCTTTTTTTAAAACTTGGAAAACAGACAGAAATAAAATCTTTGCACTTCAATAGAACTTGATGAAGTAAGACTTCTAAAAGATCTGACATAGTTTTATACAAGAACTCCACAAAAAAATTATACAACGGAAAACATAAGTAACAGGAAATAGAGGAAAATCATTACATAGGATGCAAAGAAACAAATGAAAATATATTCTACATAGCTTACAATGGAAACAATGACAGAAAAATAAGTACTTTGGTGCATTTCACAAAACTTTCCAGTTTCACTCAATTACATATTTATTATATCCAATCAAAAGCAACAAACACTATATTCAATTATTTAAGAAAAACAATGGTTTTATAGCAAGTAGAGTGTCTATTGAAAGGAACGGAAAATATAAAAGACAAATTAAAATGAAGACATGGAGTTCTGCTGAAAAAAAAGACCCAAAAACCGCAAACATTAACACTTCTACAAAGAAATTTCAGGCCATTAACTTGCTTTTCCCATGGCAGCACTATGTCACATTAATTTTAGCAATTTCTTCATGGAAAGTTTTTTTCCAGGATGGAAGATAAACAAAAATAACATTAACAGAGCTTCATTCTGGTGTCTAACTCATGACCTCCAGCCCTAAACCATACACTACAACATATTCAGGTTTGAGCACAAGTAGTTCCATTAAGCTTCATAACTTCTTGTATAAGAGCCTAATGCCAAAGTTAGGGAATATTTCTCATTCTTTCATATAATATCATAGAATTGCTTCAAATCAGAGAAATGTGTACATTTTTGTACATTTTTGGAATAAGTACTAGATCTCTGGTTTCAGTAAATCACATATTATTCCACTAAGTAAAACCATTAAAAAAATATAAAAGTGTAACCTCTGTCACAATAAGAACACAGTACAGGATGACCCATTTCCAAACAGGAGACTAGGTGGCAAACAAATAATGGAGCTCTTGTGTAGGTGTGTTGATTTCCCAGTAATATGAATAGTAGTCTCAATTATTATTAATCATCTGACATTGTCCTTAGTCATTGGCTAATTCTTTATGAGCATTTTGCAGGAACATTTGTTTTGAAAAAACTGTTTAAAAAAGGGGTCTCCTATGGACATCACATACTTTATATTGGGTAACTGCACAGGGAGTAGCATGGCAATTAATCAACAGGAAAGGATATTTTTAAAATTAGCATCATCAAACATCAGACATGGAACAAAGTTTTGAGGTTGTTCTACAGACTGTAAAATATTCATTGAGTACTTAAGTTTCTCAAAGCTGGAAAGAAATGAAACTGAACAGTCAAGCACACATCAGTAATCACAATATCCATGAGATACTGTTAGGCAATTCTAATGTTAAAGATTATATTTAAATTTGCTGGTAGTGAATTAATTACATTTATTGTAATTAATGTATCTTTTTAATTAATAACTTGGGCAAAGGTTTCTTTAGTAAACTCATGAATTTAGCTGTTCTGACATAAAGGTAACTCAAACAAAATACAGAAAGAAAATCATGCAACTAGAACTTATAAATAAATATAGTGGGGGAAGAATTTTCATCACTTTCCAGCACGCTTGAGTTACAGCTTTGGTGCTCAGCATGTGATATTGAAATATGAGGTTTAACAATTCACTGAGATAAAAGGGCAATTCTCAGTTCCTAGAATTACCTCCATTATAAAATACCACCACCTTACTTATTTCTGAACATAATCTCTTTTAAAGTTTTGCTACTAACATGATAGGTATTTATGCCTTCCTGTAGATAGATAATACTCAGTTGACAAAAGGGTGAAGTATTATTGAGAGTTTCCTCATAAACAGCTATAATTCTGGTAAATAGGTCTTATGGGTGTTGTGGACAGCCCAATAATTCTAATAATTTTCTTACTACCAGCTGCTTCTTGCCTTCACACTAGCTGGATCACTAACATTCATTTTCAGTCTTCAGAAGTGTCAAAGAAGAGGAAAGACTATATTGACAACTGACAGAAATGAACATGATAATAAAGGTAAATTAATATATTAGCTAAAATAAGAGCACTATTGTTATAGATATGATACATTTTGTTACCTTAAACAACAAGACAGATACCATTCTGAGAGCACTCTGAGCATCCAGAACATTAATAAGTATAGGCAAGAAGTTGCAGGGTTCTGACATTTTCATTTATAATCACATTTCATGGGCTGACATTAGGATTTGGTTACACTTATTCAGAATCTTTTTTGAAAACAGCCCTATTTTCACGAAAGAGCAGGATAATCTACAAGACAGTTGTGGAAAAAGTGGGATTTGAATTGATCTTGAACAAACCTTGTGGTATACCAATTGCCTTGGCCTGTTAAATGCTAAACTTAAAGTTGATTTAAGCCAAAAATATACAGTCAGTAAGTAGACAGACAGCATTCCAACATAGACAGAGGAAACAAGCAAAGCTTAACACCATCTGTTACATACCTGCTGGCAAGTAGTATAGTAATAAATAAGAAAGTCAATAGATGAGGAATTGCTTCATATACATAGGAATTTTACATGGGACATATTGTAAAACCAGCTAAGAGGGAAATCATGGCATGGAAACAATCTCCACTACATTAAAATAGGTCATTAAAATCAGTTCTCCCCCATTTCTATTAGCAGCAGCATGAGATTCTCTGTGATTTTTTTCCTTCACCCATAGTAGTCTGTGTGTCTCTTGAATGACAGAAAATATTTCTCCAATGTGGCCTCATCCATAACCTGGCAATGCCCATAGAAAATTTCCATTTAACTTCAACAGGCTTCAGACTAGCCCTGTCTGTAGAAAGGTGTATTCTGAACTGAGAGTTGCAAGATACACCAAGATTCATTGTGATTATTCTTTATTATGTCATGGCTTCAGATTTTCTATAATGGGCCCAAGCAGGCCTTGAAGTCAACTTTAACAGGCCAAATCCCCTTCCCATTTGGAACAGTAAGAAAAAAAGGTATGAGCAGCCACAGCTGGTTTGCATCTCTCATTCCATTGATAGTAACAACTTCAGCTGCTGAGGGATCTTTTATCTTCCTCAAGTCATGCCGCTACTTAGGGCACATGTATAATGTTTTCTTTTATTTTGGTTAATGCTTATTACTAATGTATGTAACATGGTAGCCTGTTATAAATTCAATTAAATGTTAATGTAAACATCTGCTCAACTTCATTTGTATACTAATATATCAGACCAAGAATTAAAATTACTACCCTATGAGTGGCTTTTATATTATGTGGCCCTCCAAGTAGAAAGAGACAGTCCTGCACTTGGGTCAGCGCAGCCTCTAGTATCAATATAGGCTGGAGCATGAAGGGATTGAGAGCAGCCCTGTGGAGAAGGACTTGGGGGTGTTGGTTGATGAAAAGCTCAACATGACCCAGCAATGTGCGCTCATAGCCCAGAAGGCCAACCATAGCCTGGGTTTCATGAAGAGGAGAGTGGGCAGCAGCTTGAGGGAGTTGATTCTGCCCCTCTACTCCACTCCCACCTGGAGTACTGCGTCCAGCTCTGGGGTCCTCAGTACGGAAAAAAATGGACCTGTTGGCATGGGTCTACAGGAGGGCCACAAAGATGATTGGAGGGATGGAGCACCTCTCCTATGAGGAAGGGATGAGAGAGCTGGGCTTGTTCAACCTGGAGAAGAGAAGGCCTCAGGGAGACCTTACTGCAGTCTTTCCATACTTAGGGCTTATAGGAAAGATAGGGACAAAAAGATACAGGTGATATCTTTAAGCTGAAGGAGGGTAGATTTAGACTAGATATAAAGAAGAAATTTTTTACGATGAGAGTGGTGAAACACTGGAACAGGTTGCCCCAAGAGGTGCAAAGAGATGCCTCATCCCTGGAAAGGTTCAAGGTCAGGTTGGACATGGCTCTGAGCAACCTGATCTAGTTGAAGATGCCCCTGCTCATTGCAGGGGGGTTGAAACTAGATGACCTTTAAAACCCCAAACTATTCTGTGATTCTATGAAAGGAACCTGTTAAAGTGACACTGGCCAGCTATGAACATCTTTAAATCATTGACGCTATAAAAGATATCTGAATCAAAGTAATTGAGATTAAAGGTACAACAGTTAAAACACTTCTTGCATGGCCTAGGAGTGTCAATGACAATTAAAAGATAAATAATAACCTCAAAGAGGTGCAATGGGAAGTATCACAGTATGTGGAAACAGGAGAGTGAAGCCATTTGTACAAGTAGGAATGATTACATTCACTGGACATATTCAACTTGTCGAAAAATGACATAATTGTCAGACACAATCACAGGTCACTCATAGAAGAGTCACCCTCAGGAACCAGTATTTGAGAAAGGCACATAAATAATTGTTTCAGTTGTTACAGCACATATAAGCAGAGACAGAGGTGGCCAAACAAGCAACAGCAATCTTGGACTGTGAAGCATTTTTTAAATATGTCCTTCAATTGAAGAGAAACTAGGAATCATTAGAGAAAGTGTGCTGTGTTCTACCATACACCAAAGAATTATCACCTTTCTCTGAATGTAATTTCAACACTTAATTTCAGCCATACCATCTAAAAATTAAGCAGAAATTTAGAAAGGAGAAAAATATTCACCTGGACTAGTCATAGAGGGATGGTAAGAATACCAGTAGTCACATCAAACACAAGAGCCATCTACAACTACCTGGCATGCTAAAAAGCAAGAAGGGTTTCCACTACACAGTGTAGTCTGTGAAAGCAACAAGTTGAAAATTAAATTGCTGACAGATGCGTACACACTGGCTGACTTACATGATCAATGTACTCTACAGCTGCCCTGGAGGCACCATCCTTCTGTTAGGTGAGCAGCTGTAGGACACAAATGTACAGGGCTCTCTAACAGCTGCAGACTGCACAATGCAACACTGGCTCAGAGGTCCTCATGCTAGCTTAGAGGTAGCCAAATACCTACATGATGCTGTAATGAATCACTAATGTACCCCAGAAGCATTATATCCACAGCCATTGTAACACTGCATTGAACTCCAAAGATCCAAAAGTCTTGATATCAAAACTGTGTGTGTGAGGTTTGTTTCTCCTAGCTACCGAACTAAGTGGCTGGAAGGTCTGACAGCAAAAGCCAGTTCAGAGGCTCAATCCTATTTCCCACCTCCTTTTCCAGTACTGTTCCTTTGACTGGCAATCTCAATTAGAAGTGGTGCCATGCAGTTCTACTAATTATTGCTCTACCTAATTCTTGTTAAGACTGAGGCAAGTTAAGAGGTGAGAGAAGTTGGTGAATCAAAAGAACCTGTGGGTTGTCATGGTATCTGCTGACCTATTGTCACGGTAGCATGTAGACTGACAAGATGGAACAGGTCATGACAGTAAACTAATGGTAATAGACAGCAAACTAAACTAAGCATTTTATGTTTCATAGAGGATAACATTTAGAACACTATCATAACTGTACTAATTGTCTCACTCTTGGGAAGCTAAAATGGAGCATCCGTGGTCTCTAAAGGCAATGTTATGGAGGTTGGTGAAAATGTTGGTGGAATATCTTGAGGACTTCTAAACTAATTGGATTAGTGATTATATAATTAATAGGATTACTCTGACTCTGCAAATTAATAGGATTTTTCCTTATCAATTCCAAGCTTAAATGTTATGAAACTGCATATGTCTGTATACTTCCCCCAAGAATTGCATGAATCATGACAGTACCCAGACTTATAATCATGAAGTGGTTTCCCTGAAAGCTCCCTTCTGAATATATTTATCTGGTGTTTTATAACATACTCTGAATAAAAATATACACCCTAGCACATAAATGTTTTCCAGTCTCTTATGTACACCTTTACCCATTCTAAACTGAATTTTCCAACCATATACATACTTTACTGAAACAAGGCTTTCACTGTACACATAATACCAAGTTCTCTCTAAGGTTGCATCTAACATTGTTAATTTTTTTTTTTCCCTTCAACCAATTTCCAATCCATTAAGCTGCTCTACTGTTCTCTTTTCTGCTACTATTTAACTTGAACATTAACCTTTGGAGCTGTCCATAATCTCTTAAAGACATTTCTTTGCAATATACTTTCCTAGGTTGTCAGAAACATTTTTCTTAGAGAAATATGGAGAGGAAACTAATAAACCTTAGTATGGCACCTTTGCTGCCATTTTTACCTTTTGACTTCCCATGAAGCTCTCATATGAAATCTCTGATAAAATAAAAAAAAATATTTTGGACAAAGTGTATTATTAAATTAATGGAAATAAATCTATATCACCCCATGACTTTATTTACAGTATCTGTTTAGATGGCAATTTATAGCAACCAAGCAGAGACAAACACACGTCCTTGATGTGGTACAGTAACTGCCTCTGTTTCCTCAGCGGAACCATTACCCAAGTCTTTCAAATGGATGTCTGCTTTAGGAATCTATGTCCTCTGCCAATGAGTCCAGGGACAAAGCAAAACCATTAGAATCAGGCTACTCTTTTTTCCACGAAATAGGGGTCTGTACTCCTTACCCACTCCCTGTCCTGCCCAGAATCTTCTACAGATTCTTTCAGAGCCTCCTTTAGAAACACTTCTTGTGGACCAAACAAGTCTGCTCTCCTTTTCAGTCATCCCATGCCCAAGCAGAAATTTCTAATTACATCTTTGTTATAAGATCATCTCTTACTTAGCATCATTTACTACAGAAGTTTGAAACTTGAGAATTAACCCATAGATAGTGCAAAACCTGTAAAAGTTCAGAAAGGATGAACATCACCCAAATAGAGGGTGCTTTTTCTTTTCTTTAAAGGCAAAACGAAAACCAATTACAGAAAAATCCTGTTACACCTTCTTGATCATAAGTGTAGAGTAAAAATTGTTCCAAAATGTTAAAGGCAGGTTGATTCAATCTATGTGGTTTTTTCTTTCTTTTTTTCTTTTTTAATTTAAATCACATGATCACATGATTTATTCACACATTGTACTTTCTTCCTATTGTCTAAATCACTAATGACCAAGATTCAGGCAATATCACCTTAATTAATACTATGGTTGTTACTAATAATTCAGATTTTTCATGTAGAATTGTTTTCTGCTAGAAGTTTCTTACATTGTATATTCCTCTATATAGAAAAAAATGAAAATCCTCTAGCCTGGTAAGCTATGTTACACTGAGAACACTATCAACTAAATAGAGAAAACTACAGGCTATGTAAATCGTTCTATCTCCAGCATACTGAAGTGTTTCAGCCAGTTTAACTTATTCTACAGTCTTGCATTTTTAATTGATGGCAAACTTGTCATCCAGCTTCAGTAATTTTGAAATCCTACCATGTCTGGTCAGATACAACTCCATGAGTGAGTTTGAGGCTTCTCTCTCCCCCAAACTCAGTACATATAGATTTTAACACATTCACTTTTTCTAAGAAGGTAATTTTCATTTTCAATGATGAAAACAGTTGTGCAGATGTTGAGTTGCAAGCAAATGAGTGGTTTTATTGTAACCACTGAAACTGTTTATGTGAACCTGATTCACTTTTTTTCTTGGTTAGAAATGACTTTGTTAAAAAATTCAATTTAGAATTCTAATTAGAATCATACTATTGATGAGACATATTGTTAGATATTTAATCAAGTTGATTGTGAGTATTAGCTAAGAGTCTGAAACACCAGAAATGTCAAACTAGTAAACTAGTTCTACAAAGCTCAAATTGATGACACAAAGTGTCTCAGACTGATTTAAAACATCTTTCTTTACAACATTTGCTTAAAAAACTTCAGTCCTGGGTGTGGTGGGTTGACCCTGGCTGGGGGCCAGGTGCACACCAGAGCCGCTCTATCACTCCCCTCAATCACTAGACAGGGGAGAAAAGGTATAACGAAAAGCTTTGTGGGTTGAGGTAAGGACAGGGAGAGATCACTAACTTACTATTGTCATGAGCAAAACAGACTGAACTTAGAGAGGAAATTCATCTAACTTTTTACTAAGCAAAAGAGAGTAGAGGAATGACAAATAAAACCGAATCTTAAAACACCTCCCCCCACCCCTCCCATCTTCCTGGGCTCAACTTCACTCCCAGCTTCAAACCTCCTCCCCCAGCGGCACAGGGGGACGGGGAATGGGGGTTAC
>VXBL01008564.1:25659-66778 GCA_013400195.1 Aramus guarauna | reverse complement strand
TCAGACACAGGGGAAGCTTCTAGCAGCTTCTCACAGAAGCCAACGCTGTAGCCCCGCCGTACCAAAACTTTGCCATGCAAACCCAACACAATACCTGAGAAACATCTGTGCTCATGAATCACAGAATCATAGAATCATTTAGGTTAGAAAAGACGCTTAAGATCATCAAGTCCAACCATTAACCCAGCACTGCCAAGTCCACCACTAAACCATGTCTCTAAGCACCACATCTACATGTGTTTTATATACTTTCAGGGATGGTGACTCAACCACTTCCCTGGGCAGCCTGTCTCAGTGTTTGATAACCCTTTCAGTGAAGAATTTTTTTCTAATATCCAATCTAAACCTCCTCTAGCACAACTTGACACCATTTTCTCTTGTCCTATCATGCAGAAGAGACTAACACCCATCTCACTACAATCTCCTTTCAGGTATGAAAACCTTTTCTCTGTAAGTCTTCTACAAAACATCTTCTATGAGATCTTCTATCTTCTATGAGCATCTCCTGCCCCTCCTTCTGCACTGACCTCGGTTTCTGCAGAGTTTCTTACATCTTCTCACTCCTCTCTCCAGCTGCAAAAGCTCTCTCTAATTGTTTTGGTTTTTTTTCCCTTCTTAAATATGTTATCACAGAGGTGCTGATTGGCTTGGCCTTGGCCAGCGGTGGGTCCATCTTGGAGCCAGCTGGCATTGGCTCTGTCAGACACAGGGGAAGCTTCTAGCAGCTTCTCACAGAAGCTACCCTGTTCCCCCACCCCCCCAACCCCCAAAACTTTGCCATGCAAACCCAACACACTGGGAAAAACAGAAAAAAGTTAATAAGCCCATACTTATCTTTTCAGATCCACCTCAAGCAGCCTAAAAGCTGAAGTGACAGGAAAAATCAGGCATCTAATTTTATTCCTGTAGAATATATCTTGTTATTTGAGTAGAAGAGTAATGAATGCAATTAGGGAAATCTATTTTCTTTTTTTACTTCTGTCAATAATAGCATCAATTCTTCTAATGTTTCAACAATATTTGTGAGATACTCATAGGAAGAAATCACATACAGCAACTCATCTGTGCTTCTGCTAAGAATATGCTTTCTTCTTTAACCTGATCCTTACGTTTTTTACCTTGCTCTTTGGAGGCTGAATACCTTTAATCACAGAGACCCAAGCATGATCATGAAGTTAACTCATGTAGCTTTTTCCACCTCAGTTATTTGCTATTGAAGTGATTCCAAATTTCTTGCCCCTTCTTTTTTCTCGTATTTTTTTGCAGAAATTTTCCAAATATTTAAATCTGAACTCTACACACTCTTTCAGAAACAAACCTTTTTCTGTTTGCAAGGTTGTGTGCAACCATTCTTTCTGGTAAAAGGGAGTAGAAGAAATGACTTCTTAAAGGCTGCTTGACCTCAGCAGTAAGACCACCATAGACATTAAAGTTAGCTTGCTGGAGAGCTGACTGGCACAGGACAATATTTAGTATGGTTTGTTTGTGGACTTAAAAACAAAAGGAATGTGATCCAAACATTCCAATTACATAAACACCAGCTGAAGTTTGTTTGATATTTTCTTATTTGGCATTATTAGGCTCAAAGTTCGTAATTTACGCTGTAGTTAAGATCCACAATGCACTGCTATGAACATTTGATATGAAATTAATGAATGAATAGGCAAAATCCTTACCCCAAGCTCTCAGCACAGCACACTCACTGGAGTTTTTCTTTATTAAGCACCAATGAAGCATAAAGCTCAGCTTAAGTTTTTTTTCTGTGCTTTTCGTCTTCCTTGGGTTTCTCCATAGTATAATTTAAGACTTGAGTAAACAGCATGTGGAGAGGTTTAGAGGATGCCGCTCAGGTTAGCAAAGGCTGAGCAGGTGCCCGCATTCAATTCAGCAATGAATGTTTATATGCCTTGCACTGGGCAGATATATTTATTTTTTTTTTATTACAGAGTATCTGGACAAGTCACAAGAATTACTAGTTGGAAAAACACACTGCTCCACAGAAAGGGATAAAGGAAAAGGGAAATACTTTATTTCAGTCCAGGAAGATGAGGTGACTACCCAAAAATTCAGAAAGAAAAAAAAAGAAGTTAACTTGAGAGAAAAAATTGACAATTTGTTCCTTGCAAACCATATTTCCAGGTAGCTGCTGCTTTATTTTATACAGTTGTTCACACAGCTTGGAGAGTTAGAAATTTATTGAAAGCAGACAGTTAGTGACTCTGGCTTTTATATTAGCTCAGGGCTCCAGCTAGTTCCTCCACTTCCTGGACAGTTCATAGTGACTATGTATTGGGTATAATCACATGCAAGGCAGGAAGCTCTCCAGTCAGAAAGCTAAGACTCAGTGAGACTCACTTACATTCAATTTCCACTGCCAAGTGTAGATTGGGACACCTGGCTTGAACATCTTGGCTCTGTGAATATGAACCATAAGTTGAGCACAGTTCCCAAAGGCAGGATACTAACCATCTCCAAGGGAGAACAGGCTGCCAGGAACCAGAGCGGACAAGGCTGTTTGACAGAGCTGTAAGAGACAAGGCTTCAGTTCAAACAGTATGTCCCATAACAATCCTCCCACTTCAGCACACTCTTCAGGAGAACCCCACTGAGAAAAAGTCTTGATCAGCTCCAGCTCTGAACGTTCAATATCTAGAAGTGTAACAGCCTTCTCGTGTCTTAGAAACAGCACTCCCAGATGAGCGGGTTTGCAGTGCATAGGCAATACAAAGAAGCAAACACCTGAGTTGCACCTATTACGACTTAGACACTGTCAAATACTTCCCAGTGAAATCCATGAAGGACCTAGGTTAGGAAAGTAACCTGTACCACTCACTGGCAGGGCAAAGCCCCTTTTCGAGGCTGCTACTGTTTTCCAGACATTTCTCAGTGAGTGAAAAAAGGCACATTCTAGCAAAGGCAGAATAGTTTGCAAGTGTGATGCACTATAAGTTTAAGTGCCTTCAGGAAGTGGCTTATGCTATTCCTATTCCTACAATCAACTTATTACCTCAAATCTTCTCATAATTTTACAGTCAGTGTGAAAGTAATACGAAAGGAGCACATCTTTCAAAGGATGCATTCAAAGACAGGCATGAAGAACATACTCTCATTTACAAGAGAGGCAAAGAGACCTCCATGTGGCTTCCCTGTATTTGCCCTTTAGGTTTTTTATTTTCTCAATGTCCATTTCAATCTATCTCTTTAGTACTATTGTGGCCACAGATAAAACCTACCTTGCTTGCATGTGCTTGATAAAAAAAAAAAAAAAAAAGCCGTCAAATGTATTATTGGCACTTTAAAGTTTTCCCTTTTGCTCTATATTTTATCATATCTCTGTAAATAAAGACATTTCAAAATTCATTTATTGTTCTTCTCATGTGTTTCTGACGGAAAAATCTGACATGAAATTTGAGTTTTTCAGTTTATTTTTGAGAAGATCCAAAGCAAATTGTTGTTGTTTCATGCATTTTGTCTACTGAGAAATTGAATTGACTTGAGCAGAAATACATTAAAAAGTAACATGAGAATACAGGAAATCAGGAAAAATGGTGTGATAATTACCACATATATGTATTGACCCTATTATTAATCACTGATGTTACTCACAAGACTGAGTAGTAAGCTCATTAACAAAAACATAACTTTATTTTTATTTGTAACTGTGGCAGATGCGCCCGCCCTGACAAAGCCCCCAGGAAAACCTTCCCTCCATGGTTTGAATGATGCCCGCAGGGCATTGGCAGTTTCAGTTGACAGGAGACAAAGCTGAGGTCTTTGGCCAACAGGGACCTACCTGACCATGTATGACCACAGGTCAGATTCGAATTGGGTATAAATGGAGTCCCGCGAGGGGGCCATCTTGAGTTGGTCTCCCTCAGGGCAGCGGGTCTGCGGCTCTCCCTGTGGGCTGGGATGCCACCCATGGTTCATCTTCTGTACAGATTGAGAGACCTCACCTTACATGGGTGAGTGATTTTGCGCATTTTGGGTCATCACCCATAAACCTCAGGAGCTCTTAAGTGCGTGATGTAGTACTAATTTACTGACCGACAATCCTGAACCTGTGAATTGTTAATGTCTGTTGAAGCCAGAGTGGTTTCAGTTAGAACAAAACTTAGTTTCTCCCCTTCCATCTTGTAAAATAAATAATTTTTATTTTATTGCTTGTTAACTGGACTGGCCTAGTTTGTGGGGTTCTGTGACAGTAACAATTATTTTGTACTTGCTTGCAGCAAAGGCATGACAAAGTAACATGGATTTTGTGCATCTGTCTTATGGTTTAGGTGATTAAATACTGGGAAAACGCTAAGCACAGATGGATTACAGACAGTTATAAAAATAAATATTTGGTCTTCTGTTAGTTCTAAAATTTGAACCTCAAATGCTAATTACATATTTGATCTCACTACTGGCTAGAAACAAGACATCATCATATGGAAAAAATCCATGACTTGTAAGTTTGTATAATATTCTGATTTCATTTCTATTACTTCTGGTGCTGCTTCATAGACAGAGCTAACAATGTTTAGTAATAGCAGTAAAGTCTTTGGAAAAAACTATCCCAACAGTCCTATCTCAACTGATTTCCCCTATCCTGGCAGAATTCAGTGATCTCATTAATTTTGAAAATGCAAGTTCCTGTGTCCTTTTTTGTCAAAGGCACTCAAAAGTACTAACCATTTGAGAATAACAGATTTGATTAATAAGAGAAGACAGTATATGAAGTTCAACAGAGAAAGTGCTTGTTTCAAACTAGCTGTTTTAAAAGGTTCCTTGGGCACTCCCTAAGGCAAATTCAGTGTACAGTTTAAACATTTCAACTACTAAGTTTTATATAGATTACGCCATACATCTTCTAAGTACTACAGGTCATAATCATATTAGATCCTACTGCTTAGATTAACTTGTTTGGCTAACTTGTACTATCTGCAGCTATAAAAGATTCATAGATCCATAATATATACACATGAAATATATAATTAGATATATAGATACATATAATTAGATATATATTTATCTAATTATGCTGAAAGATAGCTATGAAAATATTAACCCTGAATCACTAGCAAACAGATTACTCTATTTAACTGACAACAATTTATTTTAAGGAAAGTGTACTGAAAGTAAACTGTCTTGGACTGAAGATCTTGTGATGTCCTAAGAACATCACTGAGTGATAGCTACATCCTACACTTGAGCTGAAAAGAAATTTTATACTTTATGAAATTTTTAAAATTTTCTGTATTTGAGGGGAGTAACTTTTTAAAATTTAAATTAAACCACTTTTGAGAGTTTCTCTGTCATACAGCAAAGCTCCTGATTCCAGATCTGTGCAGTAAAGAATGGTGTTATGTTACTGGGAACCATTTTGAAGTATTTTGATGTTGCAAACTGACATGACAATGACAGAGCAGCAATATTGTAGAAATAAATAAATGGCATAAAAATATAAAATGCATAAAGGTATGTAACACTTTCATTCCTCATATATTGAGGAAATCCAGATATTTTTACACGGCAGTGTGACATATCTGAATAATGACTAAAAGTGGAAACTTTTTTGAAACCAGGCTTTGACAAAATAGCAGACATAGCCTACAACACATAGGCTTAATTTTTCTCCCTTAGATTCTACACAATAGTGTATTCTTGGCATATTGCCTTCACTTAAAATCAAATACACCAGGTGTAGACTTAAAGCTTTTAAAAACATTTCTGAAAGAGCACAAATAAAAGGATTCCACGCCTTCTGTTCTGTACAAATGAAAAGACTTCACAAGACAGAGGAGAAGGGTTAAAAGCAACACAAGGACACTGATGGTGCTATAAGCAATAATATGTGCAGTATAACCATCATGTAGACAAATTGTTCACATGTGGCAGAAAGGAAAGCTGCCAGAAAAATGCTTTCATATTTCTAGCTACTTTTCTTAACCAGCTCTCACCTGGTTTTGATCATGTTCAAACATCTATCCTTGGCATGGAGTAGCAGATGATAATTTGAAACTGTCATTAAAACGTCTGTCATAATAAAACTCTAATTAGTCTTTTTAGTTTTTAATTCTCAATTTTCCTCTCAGGCCTCCAGGGTCACGTGTTACTCTAAAATTCATAATAGTTTTTTACACACAGTCTCATATTACTTTTTTCTTTTAATTAAATTCATCAACATTTTAACTCACTTCTCAGAACATAACATGTTTAAAATGCTACTTACTTCCCTAGCTGGTCATTCATACTTTAATAATGAACAACTATCAGGTAAGATACATTTTTGCTAACTTTTATTATTGTAATCTTTTCTTCAGTAATTAAAATGTCTTTCAAAATTGCAATTGCTGTATTTTAATTCCACTTGCAGAAAATATTGATGTAAATTGTTTCATGCTGAAGATACTTTCTGTGACTACCTCCAAATGCCAAGAGACAGAAAGCTCCTCAAAGAGAAAAATAATTGCACGGAGTCAGGTCTTTGCCCATTTCCTTTTGTCCCCTATCCTGGAAGAATATAGTGACCTCATTTATATAGAAAATGTAGGGTTCTGTGGCATACATGAACCAACTTTCAGAATGCTGAAAGCCAGTTATCAGCTAGATCAGCTAGATTCAATGTCATGCTATCATTTTGTAATGTATTACATTACTCTGTAATTACATTACAAAATTACATATCAGAGGACAAGACCCTAACTGCTCCATGCCAGGAATGGTTTTGGATCCTTGCATGGAAGTTTTTTCTCGTCATGAGTACACTTTGCCATAGGCTGATAAGCCAGTCAGATTTCAGATTCAGTAAATATCACCATATTCATCTAAGATGAAAAATAGCCAACATTCCTTCTCTAAATCTCAAGATTCAAAACATGGTAATCATAAAAACTTTTCTGTCCCAGAATTCTCATGATGAAGACCAATCTTCAAGCACTTGGATTTCAGCTGATGTGGGGGAATATAAATTTAGCATAAGGTACTCAGGTTATGTTGTATTCAGAGTGTTAAATACTTTGGAATGACCCCAGGAATGCATTAGCAGAAAATTTAAGATAAAGAACATTACTGTGATGTACAAGTGGCTCTGGAAAAGGAAATCATAACACACTCTGAGCTTCAACAAGCTGTTACTGCTGAGAGGCCATGAGAATTGCTTCCAGCCATACCACAGTGCAACAGTATAGGCTTCAGAAGAGCAATGAGGTGGCTGCTGCTGTTACATCTCTACCTACTATGAATGAATTCAATATCCCAGCTGAGACTAAGAAAACCACAGGTTTCAATTTCTATAACCTGCAAACTCAAAAAGATCTGATTAAATCTGTTCATTTACAGCTATTATCTGTGACAATTGCACCATTTGTTCTTGTGATGGTTATAAGATTTTGTGCAGCACACTGGTCACTAGAAAATCGTTTCAGATAAACTTGTGTTGTTTTATGAGCTCCAGGACATGTGTTAAGCCTGTGCTACTCCTTGGCATTTTTACTTACAGAGCCAAATATTCTTTTCTTAAATTGCCTTTTAACCTAGATATTCTGTAAACTATATATGAACACTTGAGTTTACAAGTGCAGACCTGTAGCTTGAGGATTTGTGGTATATTTACCTCATCGCAGGACAATGTTGCCAAATGAGTCAGTAGATTCAATGCAATCTATTGAAGGAGAACAACCAATCCAAGCAGTGTTTTTCACCAAGTAAAAACTAATATTCATCAACAAAAATGGAATGTGTGTTTAGTTTGGCCAAAATTATCTCCATGCACACCTATGCCAGCTATGTTGCCTTTCTTCATCCTGATAATCAACTCAGTTATATCTACCAAATGCTGCTGTAAACCAGAAAGATATGGCTCCAGACTCACTTCTCAAGGCTGTTGGATATCCACTATCTTTAAGAGTGTGTCTATTATGAAATACAAAGGCATAATGACAATTTATGTAGACATAATGGTGCTGGCTTTAAGTAAGCCGTCTTTGCTGCAGATGGGAGTGTTGCTATGGTAGCATTAGAGTCAATGCAGGCCACAAAACCTGTCTAAATTCAGGGATCTAGTGTCCACTAAACTCCTTGTTGCCATGGCTGCACTGCTATAAGTACTAGCTAATTTAGCAAGTTATAATCTGACTCTATGCATTGCAATCTGTTTTTTAGATTGCTCTATAAGCTTAGTGTGAGGTTGTGAGGACAAATTGTAGGAAATAGTTCTGCCTACTATTTCCTGATCTTCCTAAATGAAATACTGGTTGGGAAATAAGATCAAAGTGACATGATCTCCCCAAAAAATAAACAAATGTAATTCATACAATTAACACACTTACATGTTTGGCATATTTCTTAATAGAAGCGTTATCTGGCCATATGTAGAAAAAACTACTGATGTTTATTTCCCTCCATCTGCGTTTCATCTGGGTTCACACATTTGCCATGACAACTGGTATGACTGTGTCTCCTGACCAGTGCCTAAACTCAGCTGATTTCAGTGAAACAAGTATCAAAATTTAGCGTATAGGGAAAGGAGAAAGTTTTCTTTGCTTTAAATATCCAAATAACTCTAGTGAAGTCAAGAACAAGCTATGCCACATTTCACAGCATCTAAGAAGGAAATAAGACTAAGCTCTGAAAACCATTTCTTGGTTTGTTTGGTTTTAGTTAGAAGACCTCAAACTCAACATGCAACCTAATATATGGAATTTGCCATCAAGTTCAGTATATTATCATAACATTCAGACTGATATAAAGGGGACAAGATCCGTAGATTTTTAGACTTTAGATTACAGGAAAAAAGGGCGAAATGAGAACTTCAATATTCTTCCCTACCAGAAGATGATAATTTTCTCCAGATAAGATTCACATGCATTGCAAGATACAAGAGCATGAAATTCAGTTAACCTTCCCCCAGTTTTTACCTCCCAAGAGTTCACAGCACTACTGTCACTATTAGTAGTATTAGTCACTCCTGAGTGTGCTGACTGACTTTGGTTTTTCAATGAGACAGGAATAGTATTTTCTTTGATACCTTCTAGGAAAGTTCGGGATGCAACATACTGTGTTTATACAGTCTTTTTAGGGAGTTAAACAATGGCTCTGCTGCTGGAAAAATCTTCATGAATAATGGGAGTCTCAGTCTTTCTGATTGATGAGGTGTGAGTTTGAGATTAAATTACTTTCCTTAAATACCCTAAATTACTCCACTAAAAATAGTTTGTAACCAAAACTTATATCCTCTTGCCTACTTTTTACTTCCTCTCCCTAAAAGATCATAGTTCTAAATCTGAGGAAAATCATCTCTAATCTAAAATTTTACGAAATATTATTTGCTTAAAAATAATGTGCAATTTTTTTTAAACATTTCATTTTTATGAATATCAAGAGAACCAACTTTAAAATACATGTGTTCCTAGCATTACCTATGGTGTAGAGAATGCAAACTCCTCAAAAATTTTCTCTTCTTTCTAAAGTTCAGTCAAAAACTCTGCACGACAAATCAGTGTAAAACTGCCACTTCCATTTCTAAGTCAAATTGCAGTGTAGGGGGAAAGGCAGGATAAACCCTTTAGAAGTGAGTTGGTCTGTATTTGCTGTTCATGTCATAAATGCACTTGTTTCCATTAATTATGCTTCCTCCCTTGTTTAAGCATCATGACTATAACTTTGATATACATAGTACGCTTAACAAGCATGAAATGTCTTTGTAGGGCAGCATGAAGATTGCTTCCCCACTGGTACAGTTCAGGATGCACTTATATGTAATATGCATACAGTAGCTTCTCAAGTCAGTCTTCTATGAAAAGGAAAACCTCATATTTGACCCAGACTCTCTCTGCATTTGGGATAATTATACCTTTTGTTTTTACAATCTATCTTTCTGATGCCTCTCTCATTTACTGGACTATATATTATGGCAGATTTTCATTTGTGTTGCTCTTACTGTACAAGAAAACAATCCCAGCTTCCTTCCCCTAAGACGGAAGCTCAAAATCAAGAAAATGTATTCA
This sequence comes from Aramus guarauna, assembly GCA_013400195.1. Taxonomy (NCBI): domain Eukaryota; kingdom Metazoa; phylum Chordata; class Aves; order Gruiformes; family Aramidae; genus Aramus; species Aramus guarauna. The sequence continues at coordinate 56,786 of VXBL01008564.1, read as the reverse complement.
CTGCTGCCTACATTTATAATCTAATGCTGCAGACTATAACCTTGGAACACTAAACCAAATGCAGCGTTATAAAACATATCAGTTTATCCTTCCTACTAAATGACAGGGGATTTCTTTTTCCTTATTGACAATGGCAGGTAGAATATTTACTTAAATGCAACATTCTTTGATGTATCCACAGATGCCAAAGCAACTGCACACTTTTCACTTAACTCAAAACCATTATGGAAAAACAGATCAGTGTTTAAAAATAAGAGAAATAAAGGCGAGTTTACTTCAAGTTTGAGGTAAAAAAATCAGAGGCTAGTTCAAGAGAAGCTGAGAATATGGATACCCATATCTGAATTCTTACTCTGCTGCTGCTTGAAAAGTGGTAAGAGAAGACTGACTTTTCATATTTTTCTCTAATTTTCTGCATGTAAGTCTCTCCACTTTCAAAGCTATGTCCAAGACACTGACTTACTTGACAAAGCCTTAGGTTATCTAATAATAAAAATTGTTGTATTAAACCAAGGTTTCATTATTAAGAATTTCCTAGAATGACAACTAAGAGCTTCCTATTCCTTACATAAATAAATATATATTGGAGTTTATATGACTACTACTAATCTCAGTGGATGTAACAGACAGACATTGAACATAACTAAGGGCAGCAGAAAAGCCTAGACAAAAAAGAGGCAGTGGCAGAGCAAATACAAAGGTAAACTGGCACTCAGCAACATTTCACTGTATAAATGTAACTGCTGTTAAAAAACTAAGTTCCCTAAATATTTTCAAAGTCCATTATGAGCTTATAATAAACAGGAACACTAGATAGAATTAAATTAGCTAAGACTATATGCAGGCTCAGAACTAGAAAGACATATTGTCCCTTTTTTCTGTTTCAGAACTGATATTGCTGAGGAAGCTGAGTCAAAATTTCTACCCTGTTTTACTGATTTCACCTTAATTTGGCTAAGTTATAATAACAGACACATGAAAAGAAAGCAGTATAGCTCTGCTCCTGCCTTATGCCATGTAAATAGATAAGTACCAGTATAGAAATATACATGCTTACTTCTGAGATGTTTAGTTTTGTTTGTCCTTACATTAATGACTAAAAGAAAGTAAGTGATATTAGACCTTCTGTCCTTTTATAAATGTAGAAGGAAGCCTGTATTTGTTAATTCTTCTGTTAAAAAGGTCTCCCAAACCAGATCTAATGAAAGCTGGGCCAGCAAAACTTTCTTGATTTCCATCTGTTGGAAGATTTTGTTCCTCACAAAGTCGCTTCCCTATAGGGTGGTTTGATGGTATATGGAAGGTCTTAGAAAATCCAGCTTTCAAGTTAGTGCCTGGTGAGAAAGCCCAGAAAGGAAGGAAAACAATCCTGCCTGCTGTACTAACCTTGCTGTCTTTGCTCCTGATTCACCACTGAACAGTTGGTAGAGGGTGTTTCATATTATACAATGTGGCTTCCTGGTAGGTACAGTCCCTTGCTGTGCTCAGCAGGGATGAAGACAGGTTTGGCATGTGTCCCACCCTGTAGGGGTCTGGGGATCTTGCTTACTTATCCCCCCAGTATAAAACCAGTTCTGCTGGGAATGGATATAGCAGGAATACAGCCATCCCTCCACTCTTTTCTGAAGTTAGTCTATTGCAATCCTAGTGGTGGCCAAGGGATCTCATTAAAAGGAGTTGTCTGCAGCTACATTACTGTATTTATCTTAGGCAAATCCAGTAGCCAAAAGCTATATACAAAGCAATGAGGTATAAAAAATGTAAATATTATGTGACATAAATAAATTATAACAAGAAAGTGGGTAACATTTATCACACCCTTGCCTTGCATAAATGACCTTGACAGGCTTGAGAGGCGGGCCCATGCTAACCACATGAAGTTTAACAAGTCCGAGTGCAAGGTCCTGCATGTGGGTCAGCACAATCCTAAGCACAAATACAGACTGGGCACAAAGTGGGTTAAAAGCAGCCCTGAAGAGAAGGACTTTGGGGTGTTGGTTGATGAAAAGCTCAACATGACCCAGCAATGTGTGCTCTCAGCCCAGAAAGCCAACCACATCCTGGGCTGCATCAAAAGAAGCGTGACCAGCAGGTCGAGGGAGGTGATTCTCCCTCTCTATTCTGCTCTCATGAGACCCCACCTGCAGTACTGTGTCCAGCTCTGGGGGCCCCAGTACAAGAGAGACATGGACCTGTTGGAGCGAGTCCAGAGGGAGGCCACAAAGATGATCAGAGGGCTGGAGCACCTCTCCTGTGAAGACAGGCTGAGAGAGTTGAGGTTGTTCAGCCTGGAGGAGAAGGCTCCAGGGAGACATAATTGTTGCCTTCTGGTACCTAAAGGGGCCTACAGGAAAGCTGGAGAGGGACTGTTTACAAGGGCATGGAGTGATAGGACAAGGAGTAATGGGTTTAAACTGAAAGAGGGTAGATTTAGACTAGATATCAGGAAAAAATTTTTCACTGTGAGGGTGGTGAGGCACTGGAACAGGTTGCCCAGAGAAGCTGTGGATTCCCCATCCCTGGAGGTGTTGAAGGCCAGGTTGGATGGGGCTTTGGTCAACCTGGTCTAGTGGAGGGTGTCCCTGCCCATGTCAGGGATGGTGGAACTAGATGATCTTTAAGGTTCCTTCCAACCCAAACCATTCTGTGATTCTATAAGGACTGTGATTGTGCCACTTTCCAGTGAATATCACCTACCCAAATTCTGTGGAAAATGGGATGCAGATTATGAAATCAAAGTGAAAATCTTCCTTACAGTGACATGTGAAAGGCCCTAAAGTCTGGTGTGACTTTTCAAGTTTGCACTTATTATCCAGCTACATATTTTCGGCAGAGGATAAGTCTTTCCTCTCGAGAAGTGACAGGGACAGAGAAGGAAGTCTATAAATCAATGAGGTACAAGACTTATCTCAATCCAGTCATGTATGGATCAAATAGAACTACTAAAACAAAAATTGTCTCATTTTTAAGGTCTCTTCTTACAGTAAATCCAAGAAAACATGAATTAGATATGCTTTTTCATGCTCTCTTTCCTTTGTTCCTTCAAAGCATACCTGGATTTTATTACTTAACAGAGTATTCAACATAACCCACTAAAAAGTTAATACCATTATTTTGCTGGTTTTATTCTTTGTGGTAACATTTCTGATGCATATTGTACTGTATGTATTTCTAAAATTCTTCTGAAGAGTTCCGGTATGTAATTACCATGACACAAGGGACTCATATCTCCATTACAGGTTACTGGCTCTGCCATAGGTAATCTGTCAAAGCAAAATCATGTAAAGCAGCGATAGCTCTCCTGTCTAACTTCCTGCTACTGGACAGAATTAATACTTGTTGAAAGTAGTTCTTCTCGGTCAGAATCAGTGACTACTCTAAATACTGGACTCGGATAACAGTAGGATGAAATGTGTAGATGGAGCAAACTGCTTGTAAAAAGATATAAAATACAGCAGTAGAATCTTATTATCTAGCCTTATTCCTCATGATAGTCCATTCTTTCACTTCCTTGCCAAATTAGCAAGATCTGTTTATGCTAGTTTATGGAAATGTAATATACATGGCTATGAGTGTCTTTTCCTAATTATACCATTGTGGTTCTTCCTGTCAAGATACATCATTCTCTTGCATTGGGACCCAGAACTTAAGATAAATGGAAAGATTCCACAAATGTCAATATGCTTTGAAACAGGCCATTGGTAAAGCCACTTTTTGGGGAAAATGGAAAAAGAAATGTATCCTTTTTTCTATATTTATATCTGGTATTAAGCATTGTATAAGTACTTGCACCAACACTGTAACAAATCAAGGAGAAGACAGACATGAAAAATTATACTTTGGGAACAAGAATATCTGCTTCTGTCCCAAGAGCTGAGGCATGTTGTAGATCATGATTAAATTTAATTGAAGAAAGAACTGCTAATGGTGATGGATGTTGATGTTCATTCACATTAACTACCAGAAAGAAAGAAAAAGAAAAAAAAAAGTGAATCTTAGTTTTTAAGGGAGGGAATCAATAGAGTGAGAGAATCAGTATTACAAAAGACATTGTGCCCAATAAAATGGTGCAGGGGATTACAAACCTTCACTGTAAATTCAGATAAGCAGGGATCAACTCAGGGTTTATAAAGAGCTTAGCAATGGGATCTCTGTATGTGAAGAAACTCATGAGTCTCTCATGATACAAAGAATCATCTGTAAGTGATGGAAAAGGAAAGCAACAGCCACAGACACCACACGTCCTTCTACATATACTAGCAGAAATTGGGCAGATTATGTTAGGCAAACAGTAGATTTAGGCCCAGCAGCAGTCAAGTTTGTTCTCTATATAGACTCATTACAGGTCCTGTATTACTGCATGGCCAACTCAGGAACCAGAGTGGCTCAGAGTGTCACAGTGCAGTCCCATGCCCGTTATTGCTGAGTCATTGATTGGAATCAGCCTGTTCCTCTCTGCCAGCCAGGTATGGGAGTTTACAAAGAGATAGCTAAATCTTGCAAGTGAGGATTTGAGAAGAATGTGTTGAGATGCTGTAGCATCAAGGAACCTTATCACTCCTTGCTGAAAGTTCAAACAAACTAAATGAGAATCTTGCACTTCAAAAACCAGAATACCTAGAGGGCAGTGAAATGTATATAGCCACATAACAGTGAACATTTTGGGGAGTTAAAAAACTATCTGAATTGGGTATCATTCACCAGTTCATTGATGATGTCTCATCTTTTACATTTTCATGTGAGAATCCCTAAAGATTAAAGGTATCTTGCAGAAAGATAGCAATTCCAGTTGCTTTTACCTATTTTTTTTTCCTAAATGATTATTCCTATTCTTCATAAGCTGGCATGTAGCATGCAAATTAATATCTCACATTTTGCCAGAAAACACCACAATGTTCATCACCATTGCCTTTCACTTGCATAAGTGTTTCTTCCCTAGTACGCAACATTCTCGTTAGACTAGTACACTGGTCAAAAGTCATCCTGTATAAAGGTATCAGTAGGTGCAGGCCCATTTAAACCAAAGTAAGAGAGCTAATTATGATTAATGCTAGAATTCATTACCTCAAAAGCAAAACCCCAAACCACTGTGGAGGAACTGATGCGGTAAATTCTCATTGGGTTTGGTCAAAGGAAGACGTAGTTTTCATCAAAAAATACCTTATCTAAAGGATATCTTGATTTATTTTTTTTTTTAAATCAACAGTAAATTCAACCAAACAAATGACAACAAAACTTATAGATAAATAAATATATATTTTTTAAAAAAATTAAATCAAAAATATGGTTGGATTTTCAGCAGTCACACCTCTGGCTTAATTTCCTCCAGCTGGGGCAGGCTCTCAGGTGGTGTGAAATACCTTCAACAGCTGCCAGACAGCAGTAATAAACATTAGGCTGTCCTCTGCTGAAAAGAGGAGCACTTCCATCAAGAGCAGCAGCACATAACTTTCTTGTTTGATTTTGTGGAAACACTTTGGTTTTAGTACCTGTATGCAAGACTCTAAAAATGTTTTGGCAACAATATGAGATATGTTTCCAAACCTTGAAAAAGTAAAAATGAACTTCTTTCTCCTGAATGTTCTGGAAATTCTTGTTCCTCCTCTCAGACTTTCGGGTTATTAGCTGCTACTGCTACCTGTGCTGATGTAGCCCAAACATACTGGATTCATCCAGACCCTGAACCTAAAGACAAATGAGAATGAAAGCAAGCTAATTGCAAAACTGTTGTTGTAGGTCAAAAATCACTTCAGTTATGATCCTGATTCACTGAAACTGACAAGTATATTTCCGTTAACTTTCTCTTCAGGACTCCAACAGTATCTTTAGTTTCATGAATGAGTTGTTGTTGATGTGTTGTACTTTAGGCAAACAAGCACAGCAAGATACAGCAAGTCACATTTGACTTCTCATATACATGTCCTTTTATCATTTCTCCTTCATTCCACCAATAAAATTTCTTGTCACAATTTAAAAAAAAAAATAAATTCAGAGCTCAGATGGCCACAGATTCTCAAGGCGCATTACTGAAGAACTATTAGTATGCAACTAACTTTACAGAAATTCAAATATAGGTTTTATCTGCTGCCTCCTGTAAGAAAACAATTTGTCTACAAGAGCATCCAGTGACAGGGCATTTGCTTTTCAGATGTCATATTTCAGCAAGAGTTTTTATATATTCTACACCATTACCAAGGAATATCTCAAAGTTCAGTGCCTCAGCAACACAAGAAGATGTTCTTTTTATTTATAGGTATGTGATTGTATACTTTATTTCCAGATATGATCAATCTCACTGTAAAGGAAGTACGCTGTTTTATTAAGGACTTCTGGAGAACATAATTCTCACAGTAAATGAAAGTATAAATAAATATTCTTGCAAGTGATATATAAATTATTCTAAGTGAGCAGCAGCAGATCAGTCAATGTTGATCAGATTCTTTGCAGCATAGCCTTATGAAAAGAAAAATGTTGTATTTGGGTCCAAATATGGAAATTTTCATGACTGACATTTGTTGCACTTTTGGGATCAATGAACCTTTTGTCAAAACCTGAAGTAAAGTTTTTACTGCATGATAGGGAACTTTTTTTTTGGAAATTCAGGTTTGTTCATGTTATCAATCTGAATTATATTAGTAGCTGGATAGCCCAACTGAAATCAGCCCTCATTGTAAAAGGTTCTATATCCATACATAGCAAGAGATGCACAACTTCATTATCTTAATATCAAAATTGTCCAAATGCTAAGAGAAGAAAAGAGGTAGAAGTCAGTCAAGGTCATGTGTTATTCCAGGCTCAGATCCTGAACTGAAACCTGGTTAACATCTTTTCCTATACTGTGCTCCATCCTTTGGCAGCTAAATCCATTGAAGAAAAATGTAATCACAAAGATTTATGCAAGTATTTGTTCTTCCAGGAAAGTCTTCTAACTTCAAGGATGCAGGAAAAACTCCACACATTACCCCAGCAGCAAGCTCAACAATATATTGTCAAAACATAAAGTAGTAAAGAAACAGAAAGTTTCCTTTCTCATTGAGATATATTTTAAAGTATATACAGAGTATATATATGAAATACATCAGTAAAGAAGATCTGAATACTGTAAGAAAATTACCTGATGATTCATTCTCCATTCCCCTCAGATCCAGTAAAGCGGTCTCTTAAAGAAATAGGCAGACAATACTGCCTATTATTTTTAGTGAAATTTAGGAGCCTGTACACTTTAAGAAAGATTCTTGGACAAAATTTGATTCCAGTTATGACAATTTAAATCCAGAGTAACTTAACTGGTATCGAGCTGTTCAAATTTACACAGATGTCACTAAGAAGAATTTGGTTCTGTGCTCTCCATACACTGATTTAACTGTTTTTCTTTGTAAATCACAGTATAAATGACTAAAAGTATTTCAGGAACACTCTGGTACATTATTCTGTATGACAATTCCACATAAATTGAAATAAAGTAATTAAATCTGCTCTAGCATGTTGCTGCAAAATTGATCACCACTTTCTTGTGAATAGCCATGCATTTATACATAAAGATAAATGTTCATTTCTAGAAATGGATCATTTTCAGATTAATGGGTAAATTACTGTTCCTTGGAAATTAATACAACTAGGTCTACTTCTGCAGCAACTTAAATATTCACAAATGAAATTGAAATGCTTTCCTCTTTTCTCTGTCCATTGCCTTCCCACTCTGGTGAAAAAGAAAAAAAAAAAAAAAAGGAAAAAAAAAAGAAATGCAATGAGCAAATTGTATTGTCACTTCTGTGGGAATAATAACTTACAAATTTACTATGTGGTGTTGTAAACCCCGACATTACAACTGTTTAAAAAAGTCATGAATCAAACCACCTCTTAGGATGAGTTGCCATATTTTTAACAAACACTATCAAGCAGGGTACTTTCATTGCTTTTTTTGTCTCTCTAAAGATTAATTTCTTCAGTTTTCTTTCAAGAAGCGTATGGGCTAGAACGTTTAAAGAAAAAGCTGAAGTTTTCACATAATCAGAAAGTGGGACTATGACAAAAACTGCTAACCCCATGATTTAGGGGACTGAAAATACACCTCTGCTTCACTCTGATCTCATAATGCCACATGATGATTATCAGTGAATATACAGCTTCATCGTGAACAAAGAAAAAAAACATCACAGGCAGGAGACTCACCTATGAAACATATTTAAACTGGTAATGCTGTTTGAGACAGTAGTAACAGCTATTCACTACATAAACAAGGCTTCATTTATCAAAAACGAAGGCAATTCTTTTAATGTGCGGTATTTACATAATTTTGCTGATAGGACCCTTGAATAGTTTGGGTTGGAAGGGACCTTTCAAGGTCATCTAGTCCATCCCCCCTGCCATAAGCAGGGACATCTTCAACTAGATCAAGTTGCTCAGAGCCCAGTCCAACCTGACCTTGAATGTTTCCAGGGATGGGGCATCTACAACCTCCCTGGGCAACCTGTTCCAGTGTTTCATTGTACTCATTATAAAGAATGTCTTCCTTCTATCTAGTCTAAATCTACCTTCTTTTAGTTTAAAGCCATTACCCCTTGTTCTATTGCAACAGGCCCTGCTAAAATTTTTGTCCCCATCCTTCTTATAATCCCGTATCTCTATTGCAAAGTCCACCAGTGCATGCCCAGGCTGCCTCCAATCTTGATGTCATCAGTTAGCTTACTTGTGTGGGTGATCATCACGTTCAGTATTGCATCCCCTCTGGTAGGGCTGTCTATTACTTGGCTTAAGAAGCTATCCTCAATGCCCTCCAGGAGGCTCCTGGCTTGCCTACAGCTCACTGTGGTACTTTTCCAGTGGATGTCTGGGTGATTGAAGTCCCCCAGCATGATAAGAGCCTGCGAGCACAATGCCTACTACAGGTGGCGTGTAGTAGACACCAACCAAAACTAATAACCTTGGCGTGTCATCCCACAGCTTGTCATGGGCAAGCCTGATATTATCCCTCTCCCTCTTCAAGCCTAGTTTAGAGCTCTATCAATGAGCCCCACTAGCCTGTGGGCTAAGACCCTCTTCCTCCTTTGAGAAAGATGAATCCATCTGATGCCAGCAGGCTTATTGTCATGTAGGCACTCCCATTACCAAAACCCCCAAAACTGTGGTGGTGACACCAGCCACAGAGCCATGTATTAATAGACTGGGTCCATCCACATCTTCCAATGTCACTGCCTGCAACTGAAAGGATAAAGGAAAAAATAACTTGTGCTCCAGATTCCCTCAGATTCCTTCAAGGCCTTGAAGTCTCTTTTGATTGCCCTTGGACTACATGTTTTGGCTTCATTGCCACCTACATGGAAGAGAAATAATTGGTAATAGTCCGCAGGCTTGGAAGTTTCCTAGTGATGTCCTTAACCCAGGCCCCAGGGAGGCAGCCTATATTATATAGGATGCGGGGTTTATTATCCTTCTTCAGGAAAAACTGATACAAATTAAGAACTTTTAATCCTTGCATAAAGTCTAGAATGCAAACCTGTGATTCCAGCATCTTGGCTGTTGTCCAGTAGTGCAATACATGCAGTTCACCAAAATCTGCATTGCAACTATCTCAGCTTCAGTCATGCCCATTACGACAAACACTGGAAAATATCCTTTGTGGGAAAACAAAGTAACTGGATTTCCCTGAACATGCAGGTCACAGCAATAAATATGACCAAATTTGTTTAGATTTATTCCAAAAAAGCACTGCATCTTACTTTTGTCAGTGCAAGTCAAGTTCTTAAATATAGTGAGTAGAAAATATTTTTGGTTCAATTATCCAATTTTTATTCAACATTATTACAAGTTTCTATAGAGCAAACTGGGTAGAAGTTTCAGGATTGGATTTACTAGAACAGAACTCGGATATCGGGATACAGTAGACCCTGGGTGTCTGCACACTTGTGCTCTCCTTCCCAAATTCCTCTGATTTCTTATAAGCCTAGGATGCGTGGGATTGGTCTTATAGCTTGTTTTCACAAAGAAACTGAGCATACCTTGAATTAACCTTGGGTTAGCTGGTGATGCAAGAATGTTTACTCTGGTAAAAAACACCTGTCAGGGATTCCAAAACTAGAGGATTGACATGAGAAGTTAATCAGGAATAGGTATTTCATAATTACTCACTGTCTTTGTAAGTCTGAACTTCCACTGATGCCTCAATGTGCCACGAAAGTGATGTCAGAAACTTCAGCGTAGCTTTTCCAAAGCAGTGAATTAGCATGAAAAAACCAGCATGTACATGAGGAACCAGTCCAGAAACACCATGACAAAACAGCTATTTCAAGATCTTTCATTGCAAACTTGCTTAGGTTTCTGTATTTTCACCAAAGACCAGAATGCTCTCCAATGTTTGTCTGAATGCATGGGATTACAGAGGCTTGAACATTTGATAAATTAACTGAGAAACAAGATTACTTCATTTAATAAAACAACAGTGGCCATATAACTATACAGTATGACAAAAGTGCTTGATCTTAATTAAACAATGTTCACATAAGCTGTGATTCTCCTTTGCATGGAGAATTTGTTTAAATTTTAAGAAATTGTTGATACAGAGATGATGGTTTAATAGAAATTTTAAGTAAGTAGAAAAGATTTTTAAAAATATAGCTGAAATCAGTTCCCTGCAGTAAATAATTCATATTGTACAAGGACTTATTATATTATTACTAGTCTACTTCTATTTACATTGGGGTATTTGCAGCAAATTTATTACATTCTTACATACTGACTACACTGCATTACTAACAATTTAGTGTAGACAAAGACTAATGTCACCTTCTACTGCTTTGATAGGAAGGTGATCTGAATGCAATTTGTACCATCTCCAAGACAAGAAAAGTTTGTAACAACACTAGAGTAAATGAGATCAGTCTACTCAGCTTGAGAAAAAAAAAACCAAAACCAAAAAAGGGTGGTCTGTTAGGTCTGAAGAATTTTCACTATGCACACCAGAAAAAAAATAATCATATTTAATATGGTATTTTTTTTCCCAGGATCAGATCAATATTCTTAATCAGAAATTTAATTTTCAGTCTTTGAAATTAAAAAAAGCTGTAGCTTATTTTGGAATTAAGAGTATCCAAAAAAGAGTATTTTTTTTTTTTCAGTGTTGGGAAGGCTAATATGTTTTCAGTAAGCAATTAATGACACATTTATTTAAAAAGATTATGAACTACTGTCCCGGTTTCAGCTGAGAGGGTTAATTTTCTTCATAGTAGCTAGCATGGGGCTATGTTTTGGATTTGTGCTGGAAGCAGCGTTGATAATATAGAGAANTTGTCTGAATGCATGGGATTACAGAGGCTTGAACATTTGATAAATTAACTGAGAAACAAGATTACTTCATTTAATAAAACAACAGTGGCCATATAACTATACAGTATGACAAAAGTGCTTGATCTTAATTAAACAATGTTCACATAAGCTGTGATTCTCCTTTGCATGGAGAATTTGTTTAAATTTTAAGAAATTGTTGATACAGAGATGGTGGTTTAATAGAAATTTTAAGTAAGTAGAAAAGATTTTTAAAAATATAGCTGAAATCAGTTCCCTGCAGTAAATAATTCATATTGTACAAGGACTTATTATATTATTACTAGTCTACTTCTATTTACATTGGGGTATTTGCAGCAAATTTATTACATTCTTACATACTGACTACACTGCATTACTAACAATTTAGTGTAGACAAAGACTAATGTCACCTTCTACTGCTTTGATAGGAAGGTGATCTGAATGCAATTTGTACCATCTCCAAGACAAGAAAAGTTTGTAACAACACTAGAGTAAATGAGATCAGTCTACTCAGCTTGAGAAAAAAAACCCAAAACCAAAAAAGCGTGGTCTGTTAGGTCTGAAGAATTTTCACTATGCACACCAGAAAAAAAATAATCATATTTAATATGGTATTTTTTTTCCCAGGATCAGATCAATATTCTTAATCAGAAATTTAATTTTCAGTCTTTGAAATTAAAAAAAGCTGTAGCTTATTTTGGAATTAAGAGTATCCAAAAAAGAGTATTTTTTTTTTTTCAGTGTTGGGAAGGCTAATATGTTTTCAGTAAGCAATTAATGACACATTTATTTAAAAAGATTATGAACTACTGTCCCGGTTTCAGCTGAGAGGGTTAATTTTCTTCATAGTAGCTAGCATGGGGCTATGTTTTGGATTTGTGCTGGAAGCAGCGTTGATAATATAGAGAAGTTTTTGTTATATGGACCTGTTGTTGAGCAGTGCTTACACAGAGCCAAGGCCTTTTCTGCTTCTCGCACCGCCCTGCCAGCGGGATGGCTGGGGGTGCACAAGGAGTTGGGAGGAGACACAGACAGGACAGGTGACCCAAACTGACTAAAGGGATATTCCATACCATATGACGTCATGCTCAGTTTATAAGGAGCTTGGGGGAAGAGGAAGGGGGCAGGCTGTAGCGTTCGGGGTGATGACGTTTGTCTTCCCAAGTCACCGTTGCACACGACAGAGCCCTGCTTTCCTGGAGGTGGCTGAACACCTGCCTGCCCATGGGAAGTGGTGAATAAATTCCTTGTGCATGTGGCTTTTGCTTTACCTATTAAACTGTCTTTATCTCAACCCATGAGTTTTCTCACTTTAACTTTTCCAATTCTCTCCCCCATCCTGATGCAGGGGGAATGAGTGAGAGACTGTGTGGTGCTCAGCTGCCAGCTGGGGTAAAACTACAAATGTCTTTTACTACGCTATGAGCTATAGAATCCAAACCATTCCAAATAAAATGGCAACATTCATCAGCTAAATTAAAAGCCAATAATTAGTCAGGTCTTAGTTAGAAGATGCTTTTATTATGCTCCCCTCCTCATTTTCTATATTATTCTGCAATTGCCTTGTCATCTGAGTTTTCAATGTAGATAGATGCTATTTAAATTAATTGAGCTCACATAATTCCTATAATTTCATTTTTCATAATATAGAGAAATTATGGAGAACACATACAAATTAAAAACTGCCAGCAAAGGTGCACTACTTTGCTTTTATAAAAGTCCTTTAGAGTGCAATATAACTACTGAGGTATTGCTCTGAAATATAATGCAGATTACCATGTAGTAGATTGATTTTGCTGCAATTTTCTACTAACTGCAAAGTGCCTACTAATTAAAGCAAGGCAGAGCTCAGTCTTGCCCTCCAGCATCTACAGCACAGTTCATCTGTTCTGAGAACCAATACAACTCAATGTTTTTCTCTGTAACCCCAATTTAAAAAAAACATTTGAACAGGTCCTGACTTACTGTTGAGTAAGTGAATGAATGAACACTGGGATTCAGTGCTACTTTTTTGGATTCAAAATTGCAAAATTTACAGGTTATATAACTGATGTTGTGGAACAAAAATGTATTTGGTTTCATTTTTGCTTTTAGTGAGCTGTATGCTCATGCCAGTATAGGTTTTTCAATGTAAAATACAATGGCTAATTGTATCTCTATTTAATGCATGTGAACTGAAAATTGAAAAAAAAAAAAGAAAAGAAATAAAAAGAAATAAAATTCCCCTCAAGAGTTGTCTTTCTTCTCAAACTAAAACCTGATGAACCTCTTAAGTATTATGCAGAGAAATCAAGTGACATGAAGGCTTTTAGTGAGCTGCCCTGTAACAAGACTTTCCAGAAGAAAAGATAAGTAGTTACGCTGTATGAGAAATGGGGAAAAAAGGCAAGAAAAAATGAGTGTAATCTTTTCTGTGACTCACAAATGACTAGGTTTTTTGTATGTTGGTAGTATTCTGTTTGTTTTCAATTTTCCTTTCTAGGTTTCTTTCTGTATTTCCAAAAGGTTTATGAAACTGCTTTACAATTTTAGGAGACACTGTTTATCAAAGACAAAGAAAGCATTTGTGGTAAATATGTTACTGATGTAGCACAGAATTGACAAGCTTTTATGTAGAAATCTTTAAATAGAGATTTGCTTTAAATAAAAGATCTCCTTAAATGCACACTATGGTGCGCTATGGGAAAATACAAAGAAGGGAGCGTTGCCCTTTATTCTTCCCTCTCCTGATATAAAGCAACATTAATATTACAGCCAAATCTCTTCAAAAGAGGCAGAAGTTTCCTCACCTTGTAACTTGTAACACAGTACAGTGTTTCCCAAAGCCTTGACCAAAAGCAAATCTAACTCCAGACATCTTTATTTAGGCCATCTATCCAGGCTCTGTGAAAACCTACCCTGTGCAATGAGAGATGTGCTGAACCTTTGACATTTCCACAGCTATACATCAGCGCCTTAGAGATTTATGTGAACATTTCCATTTCACTCGAGTAAACACATCATTCTTATTGATTTTAACTTATCTAAACGAGGATTGAAAACATTAACTTCAGAACGTCTAGTTTAATGGTTGGCTAGGTGATCTTATGAACCACACTTACACTCCCAGCAATGAACCTAACCCTCTAAAATGCATGAAACTTTCAAGAAATAAAATGAAACTTAATAGCACTTCCAACTCAAATATACCCCTCCCCAGCAAACTCCTTGAAGTGCAGATTTCAGAAAAAGGGGAAAATTGAAACATAGAAGAAACTATTCAAGAGAATGCTGGTTTCTTTTGAGTAATCCCTTGATTTCTCATGTTTAAAAAAATTCACAAGAGAAAGTAAACCATAGGAATCATGAGTGACTGAAAAATCAAGGCTTGCAAAGTTAAACCCAATATATTTCACATAACAAAATATGATATAGATTTCACTATTGCAAATGAGCTATAATACAAGTTGTGCATTTTTATTTTTTTTAACTAGTTGAGAATTTTTAAGGCATGGAGTGATCTGACAGAAGGATAATCAATATTGTCCAAAGATCAGTACTTGAAATACTCAGTGAGAGAAAAGGCTAATACAGTTAAAAACTTTCCCATCTAGTGCTGTTCCCAGTGGAATGCTGCAAAATAGCAGCAACAAACAATTAATCCTAATCAACTTTGGGTGAGAAGGATGGTTGATGGTTTTTAAGTAGCTTGGATTTCAAGTAGTGCTTTCAGGTAAATCTCCGATGGGGGTATTCTATGATGCCTGAGGCACAAGGTCATGATGAGTTGCTCTATCATTTCCTTCCAGAAGAACTACATCCAGTTTGATTCTACTTAATTTTTGGCACCTACTACAATGCCTAAAATAGAGCACAGTTGTCCTTCAGTCCTTATTTAGTCAGGAGAGAGAAACAATCATCTCTGAAAAACAATTAAAATCTTTTTGGATTCAGTCACTTTCTGGAAACAGTCTTTTCTGTTTCTTTTTTAAATAATGGGTCAGTACTTTTGGCTGACATTATGAACACTTTGTATAAACACGCACCTTGATCTCACAGAAATGGAAATGGCTGAAAGGCATTTATAATATACTACTTAATAAATTTTAGACAATCTTTAGAAACTCTCTCCCCTTTTAAATCATATTGTCAAAGGTGAACTTAAACATTTAGAAAACTCAGAGTTACTGCAGGAGCAGTAACTGAATTTCTCTGGAAGGAAATGCAAAGACTTTTCTCCCCATTTAAGCCATACAGTCCCATTTCATTGTATTATTTATTTACTTTAAGTGGCTAAGGGACAAGAATTAAATATTGCTTTAAAAATCTTTAGCTATACTCTCAGCTACATAACCTACCAGCTTTCACCACTCTAAAGAGAGTGATAATGGCTAACATGTATGATTCATGAGCTGAAGTGCCATCACATCCATAAGGGGGTTCATTTACAAGAGAGTGCTTTCAGTAGCAGTCAGAAATCGTCAGACCTGCACATGATGATCAGCAAGGACATGATCCAGCTCCCACTGAAATCGCTGTGAATGTTTCCATTTGCTTTAGCAAGTTTTGAAACACAGAATACTCTGTTGGAGTAATGCTAACTACAAAAACACTCAAGTGATGGTGACTGTTGTATTGCTGGAGATCCTGCCAAAGATACTTCTTGATAAGGTTTGGGTAATCTTGTTAATTAACTTAAACTCTTGTGAACTGTCTCCTTATCTGGGTTCTAAAGAAAACCAGAATAAAAGTTTAAATATTTATCATCTCCAGCAACTTAATCACCAATACTTCATAAGCAAGAACAGTATGTCAAATTAGTGTTTTCTCTATATAGGGAATCTGGCTTGGAAAGTAAGTGGTGATAGGGTTGCCACTGTTTTTATAGCATTTTGCTTACAGAGGCCAAAAATCTTAGCAGAAGCAAGTATGTTGCATACAGCTTCTTTAGCAGCGCAACAGAGATCTTTCATAAACTAAGCTACTATTAACCCTACCAGCATTTTAGAGGAATCACACCATCTACAAGGGAGATGGAGTAACTCCAATGGTCCTGTGCGATTACAGATCCACTTAAATGAGATAGATGTGCAAATGAGGTAGTCCTCTGTCTACTGGAGACTCTGGTATGCAAAAACTCCATTTCAGGAATTGGCAGGTTCTCCTTGGCTTGCAATTTTACGTGTTTTTCTCTTCCATATTTCACAGAAGAGGAAATTCCTTAACTTTGCAGCCAGGAACACAGGAATAAGAGGACAATAATTCTGTAATTACTGCACAAACAGAATAGGGAGGTTTGCTGCCCTTGTGTGTCTTAAACATCTAGTCAGAACGCTTGGCATACAGAAATAACATCCTCTGTTTATAAGCCAATATAAGGTACAAAGCAGTAAAACTACAGAATGGAACTGGAGAGGTAACTCCAGCAGGTCATAGAGAAACTAATAACAGCATCTGTATGATACATATTATAATGCAAGGAAATTCTCTGTTATCCTGAAAGAAATGTCAGACAAGAACCCAAAATAAAAAAGTAAATGCCAAGTATGAAAAATGGAGAAGCAGCTTACATAGGGAAATCATCCTCTCAGAAACAGGAACTTATACCAGATGAATAGAAGATATTTGTAGAGATGTATGAAATAAAATGATGACAAGATGCCCCAGTGAAATTTATCATCAATTTTGTCATTTAAAGATTCAGAACTCTTGGTTTTGTACATGAGATTTTTTCGCAGGACATCAGATTTAAATGTACACTGAAACCCAGAGGACATAAAATGGTATCTAGCTGACCTCACCACTGAAATGCTGTTGTGTTAATAGTGTTGTGTCAATAGATAGGAGCATTAACAAAGGAGGAAAAGGTATGTAATAAATGGAAAAGAGAATGAGAATTTGGTTCCCAATCCTAATTTTTATCATATAGCAGCATGATTATAACAAGCCACGGTAAGGGCAAACACAAGATTTTTCCTGTTAAATTATATTTAACTGAAGAAAACACATGTAGAAGTAATAAGAAAATACTAAAAAAGAAAGATTATTTGCTAGTCCATTATCTTATTTCCAACAGAAGCAATGCCATCAGCTTCAGAAGGAAATAGAAAGTGCAAGTATTTGTATGGAAAAGAAACATGAATAAGAAAAGATTCTTTTTAGCTTGAGAGGTTGGCTTATGCCTTGGAGTATGAGGGGTTTGACTTCCTACCCTTTCTGAAATTGTTTAATCCTTTGTAAAATAACTGTGAATATGTGTTAGAGACAGAAATTTGTAATCTATTCTGCACATTTACTCAAAATTACTTCAAATTTCAAAATTACAATCATAGAAATACAAGGCTGACAGAAACTTCCTGAGATTCAGCTACATTTACTCCTTTCACTGAGGAGAAATCAAGTATAACTAAACCATTCTCAAACAGTGTTTAACTTGTCTTTAAATTTTCCAGAAAGTCCCTGATGGTCTGTTCCAATGGTTTTCCACTCATATAGGTGGAAAATTTTTCCTAATATCTAAGAAAAATAAAGTTTGCTGCAAATTAAGGTGCCTTCTGCTATGAACCATATTTACTTAATTATCTTATGAACATTTCTTTCCCATGAAAGCATAAGCTATGGACTTAAAATAATATAAAAATCAAATTACTAATAACCAGTTCTACCATGACATTTTTTTACCCCTTTTGGATAGTGGTTTGTCTTAGCTATTTCTAATAAGGGCTATTAAATTACTGTGATTGATCTAGATTTTGTATATATTTGCTATGTACTAGTTAATAGTTTTGCTGCCTCATTTGCTTAACTTTGTACATCAAATTAAGAAGATAACAATTCTACACCAAGTTGGACTTAAATCAGCAGAAGGGTACTTCCTTATCTAAGTATCCTAAAGAAATGAATCATAGAAAATTAGCAGTAGTTGGTTTCCTTGAAGCAAAGTATAATTTTGTTTTGCCATGAAATTCACTTTAGAATTCTGCTCTACTGCAATATTCTTTCTTTATGTTCAAGAAGTTACCAAAAAGCATTATTTCACTGCTCTGGAAATTTTAAATTAATGTTACTCATTTTCTGATTATGTTGTATCAAATATTAATTTAGATAATTAGTGCAGACATACAAGAGTCTGAGTGGTTAGCAGTTAATATTGCTTTGGAGTGTGTACCTCTCTACTTTAGTCTAGAAAACCCAGAAGTCAATTAATGAATGAGTTAGAGAATGGTAATCTCTATTTGGATCCAAGGACTGGATACATAACTCATTTTCCCATCTAGAAAAAAAAAAATTAATAGAAATTTATAGGAATGTTCTATGGTGTAAGAAACATTGCTGATAAGATACATGAAGCCTTAATTCCAGTAAGCAAACCATATATATTTCTTCATTTACTTAAAATTCTTTCTGAACATGTGATAGCAATTAAGGCCAATGATGTAGTAGGATAACCAGTGTGATAAATTTGACAATGAGCAATATTTCATTTGAACAAATAAAACAAGCATAACATAATTTAGTCTTCTCATAATTTAGTCAAATGTATGACAAGTTAGAAATAATCACCCTTAAGTTGCTATGATGATTTTCTAATCAAAATGTAACTAGATTCTTTCCAAATTTAGAATATGGCTATCCATAATGTGAGAGGAAAAAAATAAAAAAACCTGCATTACAAAAAGAAAAATGTTGCACCTGCTATACTGGAAAAGTCAAAGGGCCTCCTTCCTCTTAATTACTGCCTGTAGAGCTTCTGATTTTACATTGCCTTACCTGAACGCTAATTCACTGTCTACTTTGCATCTCATGAAGAGTGGTTTTCTTGATTGTAAATAGGCATGTTGTAGGTTTTGTTCCAGAAACTACAAACTTCTAAAAGATCTTCACCACAATTTCACAAGCTTTTTTCCCTCTGACATTCCTTTCAGCAATTAACTCCTTTATTCTATTTTATATAAACATACATAACTTTGCCTCTTTTCAGATAGTGGTAAAGCCATCCACAAGAATGCTCACATAAATTTACTTGTCACAAGACATTTGTTAACCTGACTCTGAAGATCCTCATAGTAACTACAGAGAAAAAGCAGAACAGCAGCAATGAACTGGTATTTACCAAGTCCAATGGTATGCCAAGTCTTAAAAACCAGGTAAGATGTTGCACAGATCAAACATCTGTGATTCTCTATGCAGCTAATCACTACACTTATATGCATTTTGTGGTCCTCTCTTCCCAATATTAAGCTGAAAGAACTCTTTGAAAATCCTTTAAAAGAACCAGTAGCACTTTTCCCAGATTCTTTAATCATTTTTTATTCCCAGTCTTCCAGAAAACTTTTCAAAGTCATTGAATATTTGTAGTTGAAGAAACAGTTTGTTGAGCACTGTTGATGATGGATACCAACACTTGCACCTTTTCATTATATTGTCTATTCTATACAAAATCAGCTTATACCTTGCTTGTCTTAATGTCAGCAACTGTTCAAGCTTACATTGCATCTTTAGAATAAGGCTCTTTCCTGTACTTGACTCTCCAGTTGCATTCATTTAATAGTCCCTCCTGGGTATATCCTTTAAAACTTTTGTCTGCTGCAAGATGTATTTGGCATGGCAAGCAGATTGCACCCTGCTGTGCTGTGTAAAATATTATATCCCAGTGATACTTTTCAGTGGAATTTCTGCAGTATAGCAACAAGCAGGACTGTAAGGAAAAAGGATAAAATAATTTTCATTCCATATTTCAAAGCAGTTGGTTTCTTTTTCATTTTAGAGAAGCTACTTTATTTTTAATCATGCAGCATAGAAATACAGTGCAAATTTGAAATTAAATTAAGAGAGAAGCAAAATGGAATTGCTAATGAAAACCAGGTAAGCATTAGTGTGGCACATTAACAAATCTGGTTTAAAACTAAAAAAGTACCTTCATGCTAGCACCGTTTTCTTAGAATGCCTCATGAGATATATACAGAAACTTGATGGATGGATTGCTCAGCGCATCCAGAACTCACTATGCAACAAGGAGTTTAGACAGAACTATGTTATAATTATGTTTAATTAATACTATGTTGCTGTATAAGTGTTGCCCAAAATCTCGGCATGATACAGATTCACAAGACTTGTCAACTATTTCAAGGACACTTCCAACAGGATTTCAAGGCTTAAAAAATTCCACTATACATTTTTTAGTTTATAATAATGGCTAGAGACATTAATAAAGTTATTACCCAAACACAATATAAAAGCCAGTCCCTTTGCCAAAGACCTCTTTAACTAGAGAAGATAAACTGCTGGGAAAGAAACGGAGACAGACAAAGGAGAGAACTTTCTTGAGGTTACAAGGAAAACTAATGGCAAAAATCTCAAAATGTGACTTGGGCCACCTGAATCCCACAATTTTTCCCTTTTTTCCCTATTCAGAGCTCTTCTGTGATCTACAGGATTTTTTGTATCCTTGATTGAAATTGAGTAAGTATATTCTAGAGGAGAAAAAAAAATCTGTTATAATTGTGAACCACTCAATGAGCAATTCAGCTATCTCTTTTACAAGAGCACAAAAGACTAGTAATATGGGAGATCAACAAAGATGCTGCTAAGAACTGACAAAATGATCATTTATTTACTCATAGTCACTGACAGATCTGACCAGTAGAGTTTCTTGCAGCTCATATACTTACTGCAAAAACAGAGATCAGAGGAAATCCTGTCCCTCAACTCACCACAACTCTTAGATACATTCCTCTTGGTGAATGCTGTGCAAAGTAATGATGAACAGAGACACTAAGAGGACCTGTAGAAACAAACAAACAAACAAACAACCCTATCAAAAAAAAAACAAAACCAAGAGTCACCATTCCTACAAAACCAGGTCCTTATTGTTTATCTCCTTTTTGCTGTCCAGGTCATATTGATTTATGACAGACAATATTTACAGAAGTCAAAGGATAAAACTATTTGTAAAAAAATCATTACCAATAGAAAGTTTACTAAGTAGCCCACTGAATGGCTTTGAAATGCCATTATTATCCACATCAGTTTCCAACTGTGAATCTTCCAAGCTCCTGCAATGTTAACACCTCCACCTCCAAGAGACTGATGCTAAGACACACTCTTTAGGTCAGTTGAAGGCAATTTTTTTTCTTCTTTTGCTTACACGCATCAGCATACATGCATACACACACAAAGGCAGCATGATCACATATGCCATATTTATGTGGGATACTTCTGTCAGATTTGGGAAATTTCCTAGCTGGTCATGCATGCTCTAAGAAAAGAGATATTCTTTCTGTTGTGAAGACTGAAGAATTTTTTCTTTCTAATTATTAAATTACATGGAAGGAGGAAAAAAACCCACAAACAAACAGTAGAATTCTATCTTGTAAGTCCTGATAATAGGAAACAAGTAGACAGCAGCAAAATATCTTGGGATTATGCCAACATGAAGATCTTGGGATTCAAAGAAAACACTGACTTCCTCTTTGTAAGGGCATAGAAGTCACTGCTTATGTAACAGAATCCAAACAAACACTTTCTGTCAGACACCATTGTTAGGAGATTCAGTTCCTTTATGCATGGATATTTTAAGCTTGGTACTGTGCTGGCATTGCTGGAACATGAACCTTTTGCTTAGCAACACCTTCTGGTAACTCTCCTTCCAGCAGTGCGTTTCTCTGAGGTCTTTCTGTTTCGGCCTATCTTTCACCATAATCCTACCAAAGGTTTGAGTTTTCTGCTTTGACTCTGTAAGAAGGATGCTAAATATGGTTCAACATGATGGATACTGTGCTACATGGAACTTTCATTTGTCCTCATGTAAGTACGTGAAATGAAAGTACGGTCAAAAAAATTGCACAGTGATTATGAGTAAATAATTAAGCTTTTTAACAAAATATAATCCCTAAGAATACCTCTTGCTACAGAAGGATGAAACTGCATGCCATCTGTTTAATATTTTCTGTGTACTTGCTTCATGGTCTCCCTACATGATTCTAGGAAACATGTCTTGTGAGCCCTGCCTACTCCATTTTTTCCTCTCTTCAGGGAAAAAGAAAAAACACTGCCCCCCCCACCACCACCACCCTTCTCTCAATTCAGGCAAGTAATCAACTGTCCTAAGATTAAATGAGAACAGGACATGAATGCATTCTAATGGTACAAATTATCTTGAGTCGCTAATCTGTCTTTTATGAACATATACAGACAGCAAATTTCATAATACCAAAGATTACTCAAAAACTATATAGATAATTTATACAAATATCACAGTCGGGTTCCAATATTAAAAAAAATATACTTCCACTTCCGTCTCCCAGTGCAGCCTATTAAGACATTGAAATCAAAGAAATCGCCTTTTATTTTGTAGGTAAATAGTAACACAGCTTAGGAAGCATTCTCCAAATTCATTAGAAGTAGGAAATGTTTGGTTCAAGGAAGTAATTTTTATTTAGTCTCTAAAAATAAAAGCTTTTAAATTATATTAAAGAATATTATCACATTACATTTTGGGTCAAACTCATAATAAACATAAAATCATAAAAACATTTAAAAAGTAAAAAAAGTTTTCAAAAAGGTACCTGTTGGGAAACAACTCACACAGGTAGGAGAGGGAGATCTGCTTTGTTGGTACCAAACTGTATCAATTTGAGTTCATAAGAGTGACTGTAGCTAAAGTAAAAACATTTTGAACCCATGAAGACAGGCTCAGAGAGTTGGGGTTGTTCAGCCTGGAGAAGACAAGGCTCTGGGAAGAATGAATAAATATTAAATCATCCATAGTACTTCTTTGAAAAGTAACTCGCTGGATTACTTGCAACTGTATAGAACACATTTCAGGTGTCCCCATCACCACATTGAAAGATATCTTACAGATTTCTGTTACCTTGAAATGGCTAGGGTAAACAATGAACATTGTTTACTTAGTTTGCATTTGTCTAATTAATATACTTCAGCTTTTCATTTATTAAATGTAAAGCTCTTGGATAGAGCTGTTTGTCAGCTAGTTAGCCTGATTCATTCAATCCTGGGAAGCCAGGATATTTTTAGGGTTTTTCTAGTAAACACATTAGAGTCATCATCATTGAACAGAATCATAGAATGGTTTGGTTTGGAAAGTTTTAAGTTCTTGGTGTAAGAACAAGAACCAGAAAATCATAGAATGATAGAATGGTTTGGGTTGGAAAGGACCTCAAAGATCATCTAGTTCCAACCCCCCTGCCATGGGCAGGGACACCCTCCACTAGACCAGGCTGACCAAAGCCCCATCCAACCTGGCCTTGAACACCTCCAGGGATGGGGCATCCACAGTTCCTCTGGACAACCTGTTCCAGTGCCTCACCACCCTCACAGTAAAGAATTTCTTCCTAATATCTAATCTAAATCTACCTTCTTTCAATTTAAACCCATTACCCCTCATCCTATTACTCCATGCCCTTGTAAACAGTCCCTCTCAGCTTTCTTGCAGGCTGCCTTCAGGTAATGGAAGGCTTATTTATTTTTCTTTCTTTTTTTACTCTACCATATGAATTTACAATTAAAGAACGCTTAAGTATTTCAGACAATTAAATATGAACCTTACTTTTAATAGTAGTCAATAGACAGATGCAATGCTCAAACATAATTTTCATGTCTGAAGGTACAACAAGTAAGTGAGATTCAATCTGCCAGAAGTAACTTTATTGCTGCCTAAAGGCTTTTGGGATCGTAATATGGAGCAGATGTTGAGGACCTCCCTAGTAATTACAGGAAGAAGTAATTCTGCCCTCCCCCGCAGATAAACTTCATGTGATTGGCTTTATTGCATTTGTGGTTACTTGACCTATTTTTCCACTCTTTTCACAAACTTGCCACTTTCACAACCTTTTGAAGAAAACATTATCCAGACAACATTCAAGCTATCTTTTACCTATATTGATAAACAGGATTATTCATGTTCCTAAAGTCTAGCACCAGTGGGAGAATGAAACAATCAGATGTTTACCCTAATCTCTTCCAAAAAAATCAATAAAATTAAAGTACCTATAGACACAGCAAGTTTGGTCACACTGAACTTCCCAACTACAGTACAGACTCACCACCTAGAAGGAAAGGCAAGGAACATGGAAATGAAACTCACAGCTGAGTAAAGAAGTGTGAAGATGTCTCAGCTGAGAATGAGGATTTATTAGGGAGATGAGGCTGTCTTAAAGAGACATGTTATAACATCAAAAAATGGTGAAAGCAGCAGTCTAGCAAACAACAGCCAGCCAGCATCAGCCAAATTAACACAGAAAATTCAAAATCTGCCCAGCAAGCTCCATTTGAGAACTAATTGGCAGGCATAATCCTCAGCACGAACAACAGTTTTACACAAAAAATGAGTTAGTGTCACATCTCTTTAATATCAAACCAGCATAGTGTAGACAACCTGCCAAACTCAAACCAACTGCACCATTAACAAGAAGAAAACAGGACTGTGGACAAGATCATGGGATTGTAATGGACTTGGAAACACAGCTACGTTTAGTTCAGACATTTGCAAGAAAAAACATCAAAAATAGAAAAATCTGGTGTTTTTTTACCTAAATCCCTCAGAGGAAGCAGCTAATTTCTATTTTTGCCAGAGTAGCTTAATTGGAATAAAAGTTATTAATATTCTAGAGGAAAAGAATGCATATGAAATAAATCCTGAGCTTTATAACAATGCCACTAATGTTACCTCATTAAAAGATTTCTTTCTGCTGATTTTTATGCGTGTAGCTTATAAAATCAGATGAAGTAGCTCATCCTTTCTTAGAGGCCTGACACTCATAAGTTACAGCATGTCAGCAGATAAGGGCACACCCTGATTCCTTAATGACAACAATGAACTGCCAGCACCTTTAACAAGAGCCCGACGCATAATTCCCTTTACCCTCATCTGCCATAAATGACAACAAATGCATAGGCTTGCTAGCAGAAAGCATGAATTGAGGAGTTTGTTTATTTCTATTTAAAGTATATGCACAATCATTGATTTTTCAACTATTTTAGAAGCAAGATGGCAACTTTCCAAAATATATGTTGTTTGTAATTATTTTTAGTAAATACAGATCAAAGACCTCAGAGAAATGGGTGCTATTATTTATTAGTTAAATAAAAAATGTGTCCAGACATATGAAAAACTAACATACCATACCAAATCTCATTTGATTTACAGACTCTCTAGTTTCTCCTTTTAGTACTATGCAACACAAGTCATAAAATATAATGCAAGCTTTAATGAGCCCTTATTTTTACAAGTAAAAACATTATTTGGCTCACTATTCTTCCAACAAATTTTTATCTGCAGACAATAAGCAATGAAAGGCTAATAATATATTAATCTTTTGTAAGCTTTCAATAGCAAATATTTAAAACATATAATCTTAAATTGATGGTTTCTATCATATTTGGAAAAAATGAGTATATATTCTAGACTAAGGAAGAGAACTGTAGCTTTAAAATTTCCATCTGAGCCAGGCGGTAATAAAGCTGTTATCTTTACTATATGCAAAGGCTCATTAATTTGTTGTCACTATGAATGATTATTTCATATAAAACCAGGTAAAATTTCATGCCAGGCAACTGCCCACTGTCCAATAGCACTTTCAGTGTTTGCAATGAAGCATTGCAACCAGCTCATCTCTGATAGGTATCAGTAGCAATAAAATCAGTGTAATCTAACAGCAAGATGACATTCATAACAGACTTAGTATCTGTGGTGTAAACCTTTAAAAAAAACCCGTTATAGTAAAAATGACACTTACATATATTGATGACTAGTGTCCCCTCTAATTTTCTGCTATGAAATTGTGAGACACCTGCTTATAAGATATATCTAGAACATTCCCCATCAGTTTTGTTCATATTGCAAAATTTCTCTTACACAAGCACTGTTTCAGAGTTCATATGAAAAATCAAAATCAATGATTTACACTAGTCCTCAATATGAGAACTAATTATTTTAAACTTGTTTATCACTGACCTGGCTGAAATTCTATTCCATAAAGATCTCTTAAATGGACATATATAAGGCTATTGCAGTTATTCAATCACAAGTCTTCCTTGACCTTGAAAGGCCTTTGTTGCTAACTCCCTACTATTATTGTAATCATCCCTTTCTGTGAAAAAAGCAAAAATTATTTTTGTGCATTTTCCATTTTGCTGTCTCTGCAACCAAACAATAAAATGTGCCATTTCACCAAATTCAGCATTATTTGCTTTTAGCTTAGAACAAGCATTTGATAAAGCTGTGTAACAACATTAAGACCTCTAACAATCAACCTGGCAAGGGTGCAAGAGCTACCTGAGATCTAAACTTATCACTGTTTGGGCAGCAGTCTTTGCTTCCTGCTACATGGCAACAGAGTACTGTATTCCAGTTGGAGTAGTCCAGTCGACTGATGTGCATCTCCATGCGATCATACCTATCACACCACTGTCAGCTCCCATCTATACTCTGGCTGCCAGTGCTGAATGATGTGGATCTGCTGTGTATTCTCTATTAACTCTATCTCATGGTCATAAGCACTCCTGAACTCTGAAGTGTACAGACATATTTAGTTTCTTCTGAACTGCTTTGCTGCTTAACTTGCCCTAAAATGTCTGAACCTTATGGACTATCCACCTTCTTGTTCTGTCATTCAGCAGCCAAATCCATCATGCTGTTTCTAGATGCTTCTCAGTTCTACATTGGAATGAAGGGCAATGCTACCAGATATAGATAAGGTTGGTTTCCTAAACAACCAAAGCATCAGATGTGGCCACACATGTGATTCAGATATGAAGGACTGCTCTATATATGAATTTTATGGGGTCAAAGCACACTGGATGCATGGCAAACACTTTAGCTTGGCAAAATCTGCAAATGATAATAGTATAATATCAGTTCATCTGATCATGTCTGAGATCAAAAGCGGCCACTTTAGCAATCCTTTATACTGTGATTATAAGGGAAATGAGTTATTACTCTGTATGCTGCTTGAAGACATAAAAATCCATTAAGGAAATTTTATTAGTCCTGTAGGGCAGAAAATCCAAAATTGTAATATAACCTTAACTCTGCTATGAAGCCAAATCCTGCTAAATTCCCCAACATATTCATCCATTGATGGTAGGTAATGAAAAAAGTAAGAGCAACAGTTGGGAAAAAAAATCCAAGCTTCTTAATATTTTATGCTAATATATCAAAATTTATTAAAATTAGTCTTTTTTAACTGCCACTAATATTACATATGCATAGAATATTTTAGCAAGGATTATATTATGGAGTCAGTTAATTACCTACCTGCTGCACATGAAGTATTCATTCAGTTAAATTAATTTACAGATTAAAAACCCCTCAAAATCTACAAACACAATAATATGGTGTTAGCCATTTTAAATAGCTGAATCTTTGTTTTTCCCTCTTTCAGCCACAGAGGAAATGATGGAAAATGTATTGCCATGTTGAATTTAAACTCTGTGAAAGGGGAACTCAGACTCAATTTATTACATAGTGCTTTTACTTTATTGTGCAGGTGGACTCAATAAATTAGAATGCTCATTAAATTGAATGGAACTTGTGGCATCATCCAGATTCAAGCTTTCAGCCAAATTCTAACCTTCTGTAAAAGTTCCCATGGAGCTTTAGCCTCAGAATATGTTTGTATGGTTCAGACAGGGCACAGATGTGCTTGACACACTATTGATGCTTGTTCATTCTCTGATACATGTACCTAGGTGTAGTTTCATGGAGTATTTATCAGATTGGCTCTTTTGAACTTTGGTTTTTCTTCTGTTGTTTACATTACATGAGCTTTCAATTGGGATTATAAAAAGAGAACTTGAATAACTATTTCTTTATAAACGGCCACAAATCCCACTGTGGTGGTGTACAGCTCATTCTGGGGCCTTACGTGGATGGTCTTCATTCTACGCCCGGAAGCTGAAACAGTAATGCACTTTCTATCTCTGTATCCATTTGGCTTAGAGCAAGAACACGACTTTGCAGAGGAAACTCAATGACTTTACCACTTAATTATCTGTTTGTCAACAGCATGCACTACAGAGATCTAAGAAAAAATCTTTGTGGGCCAATCAACTTTTCCTATTAGACACAGATGCCCAAACCTCTGACGTATGCAGAGCTGTGACAGGATAAGGGAGGAATGAGGATGTATGAAAGAAAAGAACAGGTACACCCAAGTACCACTTTCTCACAGCTTTCTGAATTCAAGGGTTTTCTTCTGCAGAATTTGCAAGTGATAGTCATCTCCTTTCCTGGGTCTGACTTGCACTACCTGGGCTTAGGCTATCTGCTGGCACAGGGACTCACAGCATAAAGAACAAGTGTGCTTTCTACTACTTTGTCAGCAGTCCACCTAAGGATAGCAAGAAATATCTTAGAGTTGCTTCTTGTGCTGCTTTTTAAGAGGATAACACATAGGTAATTTAATAGTTTCAGACCACTATCCAAAAACATGTCACTACACATACAAAGAACTGTGAACATTGTTGTAGCTCAATTTGTCATAATGCTGGCTAAACAAGTTGCTTAGCTAAATCACTTAAAGAAAATAGCTGTAGCAACCAACCATTTCTTTAAAAGATTCCAGGTCATTACTCTCTGCTTTTGTTCCCGTTACAGGTGCTATTACTTCTTGCAAGGTCATGTATTCCTTCACATCTTCCTCCACTTTCATGTCTTGTCCTTCTAGTAATTGCATAAGAGAACTTGTGGAACCAGTAACTTATCCTCCTAGCTTTGATATCACTTTCAAATTTGCTCTTACAGCATAAAAAAACACTGACGTTTTAGTGATGCAGCTATTTTAAATTGCCCAACTTTTCTCTGAATGTTGTGCTCTTCTATGCACCAGTGTCTCCCTTTATGTAGAGCAAGGTATTAGAGAACATTTTAAAGCATTGATCTGTTTAGTTCTAAATAGTCAGTCCTGCTTTTTTCTACAACCCAAAATACAGAGGGCTCTCATGTAAGTTACCAGAACTATGTAATTTTAGAAAGCCACAGATCTACCTGCAGCCAGACTAAATTTGTCTCCCAGAAAGGGCATATCCCCAAGTCCTTTCACTACTTTGACAGGAAAGCCAAGTTTTTTAAAAGCTTATTCCCTCTACTTTTGGCTCAATTATCTGATTACTAAATTGATTTTGTAACGGAACCAAAGTACTACATGTTTCTTTTGCCTCTGAATGATATCTTTTTTTCTTTTTGTACAGCCAATCCATGTAGGAGCGTGCTGTGATCACAAATGATTTTTTCTTCCACTGCTACAATTATTAGGGTTAATGGTTTTCAGTTATTAACCTTGTGACTGTATCAGTTTCAGAAGAACTACGATGGAAAAACTTTGCTCAAAAAAATCAACATATAAACCACTATGAGATTCAAGTCAAACTCTGTTACTGTGGACCTACATGTTTATTTCACTGCCTACTCACATTAACAAATACAAGATCTTAGAAAAAAAAAAAACAACCCAAAAAGGAAACTAATTTTTTTTCTTTTCAAAAAAATCTCCAAAATCTCCCTGATTTTAGTTAGTTAATTCTCTTTTCAAAATCCAGACTCAATATTCACATTAATATAGGTCTTTCCAAAGATTTAGTTGCACTCTGGATCCACATCCTAAACCAACATACTAAAGTGCTTATATATACACTAATATTTTATTGTCTATATAGCAGAGACTATAAAACAATGCAGTTAATAATGTAATTCTAATACATGCTACCATGCATTAAATCTTTTATTAAAATCTTGAAATTAATGGCTCAATTACATGATATGGCAGGGACTGGGTTTTTTTTGGTTTTGCTTCTAATTAGGCTTCCATTGTGGTTTGATGTACTGGAAATTCGCCAGTTTTTTAAAACAGTCTTTCATGAATGAGTATGTACTAGTTATCACTATTTTGATAGCAAAAAGTTGGTCTTTATCATTGGCAATATAAATACTTTAGTATATAAAATAAAATTGATTTTTTAAAAGCTTCTCATTTCTTTTAATGTTATCAGCAAGGCACAATTTCAGTTCATATTTTCATTTTATAAAATTATTACTACAAATGTTTTTGTATAGCATTAAATGTCATTTCCATTACAATAATTTTCTGTTGATTTTGACTCCATAGGCATAAATACATTGCAATAATAAACATCAGCTGTCAGTGCTTCCGCATTTTCATTTCAACTTTTTAATGAATAGATCAATAAACATGTAAATGCCTGACGTATTATTTACATTTACAGTAAATATACCAATCCTATTTGAACTCTAACCTTATACTCAAAATTTATTCATCTGTATAAGGACAACTCTTCATGTAGGCTGATTACAGCTATGGCTGTCCCCGTTTACAGTAGAGAATTGCTCCCTCAAACAGTTTTATACAAAACCACTGGCACCAATACTAAGGTGTTTCATGCTGCTTTGCATTCTGCATAAATAATTGCCAGTGAACTTCAGTCTTTGTGAGAAACAAATTATTTTGCCACAGCTGAAAACAGTTCATTAATATTATAATTTGTTCTTTCATCAAATATCACAGTGAGATACCTCCTTTGCAAAAATACAGAAATACCAGTAACTTGCATGGAATTACATTCACGATATCAAAATGGTCATGACAGAGGAAGATTTGTAAGAATGTGAACTATTGGCTAGCTCCATACAAAGTACAGATGAGTAAAATTTGCAACTTCATTTGGAAATATTTTCACTTGTTGCTATCTACAGATAAAGAATGTCTACCAGTGCTGGCAAAAAAAAAAGAAGAGTAAAGTTTTCCTCTGCTCTGAAAAAAGCCATTACTTGTTGTCCATGAAAGGCAAGATCTCCCATTTACAGTTAAAAA
>VXBL01008564.1:10851-25617 GCA_013400195.1 Aramus guarauna | reverse complement strand
AAAAAAAAAAAAAATCTCAGTAGATGAACTTTATAGTTATATGGACATTCAAATCTCATGGATGCTGACAGGTTTTTTGCTCATATAATATGGCATACAAGATTCAACATTCATAGTTTTTTGAGAACACATTTTCTTTTGAATCACATAAACAATAGTTATCGTTTCTTAGCTGGAGCTGCTACTGAAATAATATTCCCAAAAAATATCACAATCTGATACGTGAAGTGCAGCTCAAACCTACAGTGTGCCATCTGAAAAGCCTGGAAGACAAAGCTGTTTACCTTACTCATGAGAATAACCACACTACCAAGGAGAGAAGATTCATACTTGTGAACTATGTACTATTACATAAGAAATATTAACATCAGCTACCAAATTGGCTCTGAGTTTGGGTGGGGTTTTTTTGTTTGTGTTCCACTATTTATATTTATTAACAGTAACATTTTTTTCACTATAAGTTACATCNGTTGCTCTCCTCTGGACATGTTCCAGCAGCGCAACATCCTTCCTGTAGTGAGGGGTCCAAAACTGAACACAGTATTCGAGGTGCGGCCTCACCAGAGCCGAGTACAGGGGCACAATCACTTCCCTACTCCTGCTGGCCACACTATTCCTGATACAAGCCAGGATGCCATTGGCCTTCTTGGCCACCTGGGCACACTGCTGGCTCATATTCAGCCGGCTGTCAACCAGTACCCCCAGGTCTTTCTCTGCTTATATTAAGGGTTTCTGCAAGAACATAGGCTATATACTTTGTTATATTGACATTTATTGTCAGTTTTATTTGCAGTTTTATGCATGTAATTTCAAATGCTTGGTGTATTTCTATTTTTTTCACCATAATATGTTTATGTGATGGCACACTTGCCAAAATGATTCCTATTCTAAAAATGGGAATTTATTCAATTTGATTTATGCCAGTCAGATGTGACTGATGGAGACTCTAATGACAGGTAATATTTCATATGATGCAGTGCATCTCTTATAAACACAGCACACGTTGCCTACACATTACGTACTGTCAAAAGTGCCAAATAAAATTTGCTAGACTTGTCAGTGAAGAATGAAATAAAATTCCTCTGTCATGGCAGCTCAAATATTCTATTTAAGTAGTAAGCACTACTTATTTGGGAGCTATTTAGCCACATTTGCTTGCAATATCAAGCAGAAATCAAGAATTTTTGAAGTTATTTGTTAACTTCACAGTAGTATACACAAAGAACAAACTAGAAGGCCTAATCAATAAAGCCTCATGGGAGGTAAATAGCTAAGCATCTTCCAGTAGTCAGGCTGCAGTGTTCCCATTTTCACTGATCAGTAACTATCCTCCATGCCCAGAAGTAGTTAAGAATTGGCAACAACTAGTAGTGTATTTATAAATGCTTCACATTTCTTCATTATGTAGTTAATGAACTGAGCGAGAGCTGGAAGCCTTGAGAATATGAGCCTAAATACTTGATACGACCCTTAGAAAAGGTTGTCCAACATTATATAACCATGCTGTACTTGAACACGAGAGAGGTTTTGCCTTGAGCAGACTGGTTTTCTTCCAGCAATTCCATAAATGCTGATGTTTCCTAAGATTTTAAAATTATAATTGTTTAAACAAAGCTGTACTTAAAATAGAGAAATGGAAACTTGAAAGATGTAGAAAAATAGGTAAGTAAAGGTATGATAATATTCACTGGTGATATTATTCAGAGTACTAAAAATGAGGGCTGACTGAAAACAAAAACAAAAACAAAAACAAAAACAAAAACAAAAACAAAAACAAACCAAAACAAAACCCCCCAAAAACAGCAAAAGGACCTTGAAGTACTGAGCAATCAGGCAAATCTAAATGGTGATAAATATTAAAAGTAATGAACTGAAGGGCAAGAGAATCCTAACTGCACACAAGCAGTAATCAACTCAGGAAAGAGGAAACAGTTGTAACTCCAAAAATACCAAATAGTGCTCAAAAACTCAATGAATCCAATACTTCAGGAAAGGAACAGAAAAACAAACAGAATTCTTATGATGGTTCTGTACAGACCTGCAGTATGCTTGCAATTAAAACTATAGAAAAGGAGAAAAGATGAGGACTTTCTAGCATGAATAACACAGGACTGCAGAGGTACATAATAGATGTCTTTGTAAGTAACAATGTGAAATAGTTAAATGAAAATCTCAGATGGCAGATTCAAAATAAAGACATGATGGAACTTAATCACACTGACTGTAGTTAAATATTGGAATGAATTGCCTCAAGAGTGGTGCAGATATCAACAGTTTCTGTAGTTTCAAAAAGCAATTAGACGACCTTACAGAAGAAAAACTTCCCCTTCTGTTTATAAACTGAAATGTGACGCATCTGGTTGACAATATTCATTTAACAAATTTTCTATCAGACTCCCAATAGCCTGAGGAAACTAGAGAAGATAATACCTTAGAAAGAAAGTAAAAAATCTAAGCAGAATAATATAAGAACTATAATCTTAATGGGAATACAGTCTTAATAAATTCAAGGGAAAAAAAAACAACAACAACAACAAAAGGACACCATAACACCAGAAGATGTTTTGACGTAATTGATGTCTACGAAACATATGAAAATATATTAAAGACATTATAACAGAGAGGCATATTCAGACTCTGTATCTGTTTTCTTGATAATCAACTCCATCAGGAAAGTTGATTGTTTTCTGAAGAAACTTTTCAGTAGTATTTAGTTAGCAAGATAAGATATTCACTACCTTAATTGGCTGTGCTTTGAAAATTATAACTGCAGCAACAATGTAATGAAGCATAGATTATACTCTTTAATTTCCTAATATGAGTAAACAATTGTTACAGCTGAATGTCAGGAATTTAAGAGAAAGCTGATTGAAGAACAGATCATTTTATCAGTTCTTACTCACTTAAGCCATTAGGTTCCTTGGGAATAGCTATCAGTTGTATCCATCAGTCCATGAAAGTTACCAGAAGATCCTCTCACATGAACACTTTACAATAACCAACGAAAACTAAACATCACCTTCTTAATCTATTAAAGGCGACAGGCAATCTCACCAAAATTCAAGCCATGGAGAGTTGGTACCTAAATATTCTTGGGTTGGTATTTTCTCTTTTTTAAGCATGCCACACTTGTTCTGTATAACGGATAACACAAACATCTGGCACATGTGAGTGCTAAACTGCTATCTGTCAGCTACAATTCCCCTCACCTTTTAAATATAAAAAAAGAGAGAAAAAAAAATCTTTCTCCTTTATGTTTATAGTAAGGCAATGGCTGACAACCCATGTGTATTATGGTGAACATAACTGTCTTGTCAGTATTTACCAACTGTAGTATGTACTCTTCTAGAGCAACATACTACCAGAATATTACAGTAGAATATAAACCTGCAATTATTTGAGCATATTAACTTCCCCTGTGACAACCTGTCTTACTTGTGATATAAAGACATGTTACTAACCCAAAAGGCTACTTGTAGTTGCTTAACAAACACCGTTGGTGGTTTTTTTTGTTTGTTTGTTTGTTTTTTGTTTTGTTTTTTTTTTCTTTCTGATAGACTTTGTGCATCAGATGCAACAGAGTTTTTAGGGGTGTTCAGAAAAGAAGACAGGCAGCATGACCACTATTCTATCACATAAATAGGAGCACAGATTAAAAAAAAAAAAAAAAAAGGAATGGGAACTAGAGAAAGCTAACTGTTCTCCCATCTTAATCTTTGATTTATTTCAAGACTTCATTAGGAAAAGCCATTCTATGTCTGAAAGACTCTGTTAAGAGGAAAACAAATCTTTGTTATTTGTTAAAAACCACTTCATCTGTCAATAATTAGTACTGAAAGAAGATAAAACCTACAACTTTTTTAATAGAAAGTAGCATCCCTAACATAAGCAGAAACAGATGTGTTGCACATTACATGTGTTTCCCTGTAGTACTCATCTTGGACTGAAAACAGTAGCAGTTTTGCATTTAAAACTAGAGAATTTTACTTAATCCACCAAAAAACCCCTCTCTGGTCTGTAAGTTCTAGCAGCTTCACTCACTGTCCAAGAAATCAAATCTCTGAGCAGGTGACAGCAGAGAGTGCTTCATTTCTTGCTTGCCATATATCCAAATAGCTACTTCACCAGCAGTCAGGATATTCCTGATGACATACTTTATGGCTCTATGGTCCGGATGACATGCTCTATCGAAGTCTAAAGTTTTATTTTTAGGGGGGTCTACTTTTTTGGTGATGGCTCCAAGTTCACCTCATTTTGAAATGCAGACATATCCATTACATTTATCTCTCCTCAGCTGGCACTTTTGCGGTCAGAAACCACTGAGATTACAGTATCTTTCTTATCAATGACTTGTACCTTGGCTTTAAGAAACTACCACATTGCTGTAGTTACTCACTTTGAATAGCTCATCTAGTGAAGTTTATTTCTTCTTTTTTCCTCTGCAGATTGTCTCTTTATAGTTTGTAGGTTCCATAGAACTATTTACAGTTTCTAGATTGTCTGGGAAGTGGTGGACTTTCCCTAATCTTTTACATCTTCTCAGAGACATTGATAAGGGTGACTCTCAGAACACTGAATTAGGCTTGTCTTTGGTGTGATTCAGCACAGGTACTCTCATACCGTATAGTCAGTTTTCCATTTATATAAACTTCCTGAATGGTCTGTGCTGATCACTTTTAGTCTTTACATTAACAAGAAAACAAACACCACCACCCCACTCCCACATTATTAATGAAATTACTTTGCAAGGATAATATCTCAACCAGCACCACTTAACAGAAAGAAATGAGGAGGGGTTTATTTTCCTTAAAACCACATTGTAGTTGAAATATTCCAGCATATGCCTGTAATTGCTTTTACTATTACCATTATATAGCCTCTTTCTTAATCCTTTGTCTTTACATCTCCTTTAAACCCCTCTTTTGGGTCTCCCAGTGCTCTGTGAATAAGGTTTCTGTACCTTCTATGAGCAATGAACCTGTACCAGGTAATGCATGCAAGGTACATCAATTTGTTTTTCATATCTAAGGGGATGGTCAGGCCATTAAAGTCAGCAGGTAATGCTGGTTTCCCATATAAAATATAAAAGTGGATGAAGATTAATCAATGCCATGACATGAATGCTGATGAACATTCATTAGTAAAATCAGCAAACACTTTAGAAACATTATATAGTCTAAACAGAGCACAGCAGACTATCCAAAGGATACCAAGAGGTTATGGGACTGTCACTCAATTGTCCTGCATGCAATATTTCACACTTACTAGTAAAGGACTACACTGTAAACCACCAACTGTTTATTGGAGTTCAGTATTCCCATTCTACAATTTTGTATACGTACATGTGTGGGCATTGCAGAGAGAAGAGAACTCTTACATTAGTTTTCCTAATTGGTAGGGTAAGGCAATGGTACAGATGATCTTCGCAAAAATAATACAGTTACATATCCTGGTGCTCTGCAACAGGTCCAAATATATGCACTTATTGAAATTAAAGTACTCCATCACATTGATCTAAATGGCCATGATACATCAAAGAAAAAACAAATCTTTACATCTTCCTGGAAAAAGCAAGAAGGTAAACCAGAAACTACTCCTAAAGATAATACAACTTGTGGGAGGCTAATATACCTGACTTCCTTCTCTAGATTTCCACATGTATTAAAGAGGAGATTTTTGCGGCTTGCATGTCTACAAACTAATTACAGGCAAGAGGCTGTCACCATAGTTTTTAGAGCAACGAATGTAAACATTCAAGTACATTTTAAAGTGAAAAAATGTTTTTATTTAAGTTTATTTCCAACAAGCCACACATTTTACAACCCATTTCATAGTTAAATGAAGTTCAAATATGCTAATCAGTTAAAAAACATGACTTATTAAAAGCAGAAAAGCTATCACCCAGCTTGAGTGACATGGGGTTCCACATCCTTAATTGTTTTGTTAAACCCACTAAATACATGGTGACAACTACTTCAAGAACCATTTTAGTGATATATACTCCTGGGATGGGGTGCTAATCATCTCTTCAAAAATGTCAGGCAAGTCATGGACCAGCCTATTCATCTGGTAACAGACAATATATATTGTTTATCCTTTACATTCAGATGATATTGACACTTCAGAAACCTGCCTTTGAGCATTCTTACCCTCCTCCTCAGACAGCAGACATAGATAATGACATGAAAAATTTTGATCTTAAACATACAAGTTCCATCAATGCCCAATGCATGTCTTTGTGGTGAATTTTATTCTTCTTAGAAATAAAAACCGTGTAAGTCTACCTTTCCGTGCATACGTGCATACAAAATATGTGCAGACAGTGCCTTGGCCAGCTTAGACATCTATGCCTCCACAGTACTGTTAGTTCACAGAATAGGTAGTCAATTGATTAGTATGACAGGAATGATGTATGTTAATGCTGTATGGATGTAGTTATGACACAGACAGATAGCCATAATCACTAGCTGACAATAGACTTTCATCAAAATCTGTAGTGTAAATAATGTCCACTGAAATTCCCACATTTTTAATTAAAAGGAAGGCAATTATTCATTAAAGATTTTGGGAAGGTAATTTTATATGTAGATGACATTTAATAAAACATTCATTTATTCTGCCTACTTGAAACAATGCTATCATAACATAAGAAAGCTGTGCTAGCTAAGTCGAGGAGAAAATCTGCTTTGCATTTAAGAGTGAAGAAAATAAATCCCTTTTTACTGTGAATCAAAACTCATTAAGAGTTATTAAACTGTTTACATTTGGGAACTAAATAGATAATTTATACATATTCATATAGTTCATAGTATGGATGCATCACTGTACCAACCAGACAATAAAGTAAATGGCACAAAGGTCTAAGGAATCTTCTTCACATGCATCTGTTATCCACTTTGGCATTTTTGACTGTTCATAGATATATACTGTTGGAAACTTTTTCATCAGCACAAATAGAATGTAGATATCTGTGGTGGGTTGACCCTGGCTGGGGGCCAGGTGCCCACCAGAGCGGCTCTATCACTCCCCTCATTCACCTGACAGGGGAGAAAAGGTATAACAAAAAGCTTTGTGGGTCGAGATAAGGACAGGGAGAGATCACTCACTAATTATCATCACAGGCAAAACAGACTGAACTTAGAGAAGAAATTCATCTAATTTATTCCCAAACAGAACAGAGCAGAGGAATGAGAAATAAAATCAAATCTTAAAACACCTACCCCCACCCCTCCCATCTTCCCAGGCTCAACTTCACTTCTGGCTTGAAACCTCCTCCCCCACAGCGGGGAATGGGGGTTATGGTCAGTTCATCACACGTTGTTTCTGCCACTTCGTCATCCTCAGGGGGAGGACTCCTCTCATTGTTACCCTGTTCCAGCATGGAGTCCCTCTCACGGGAAACAGGCCTTCACCAACTTCTCCAACGTGAGTCCTTCCCATGGGCTACAGTCCTTCACAAACTGCTCCAGCGTGGGTTTCTCCCACAGGGTGCAGACCTTCAGGACCAGACTGCTCCAGCGTGGGTCCCCCACAGGGTCACAAGTCCTGCCAGCAAATCTGCTCTGGTGTGGGCTTCTCTCTCCACAGCTCCACAGGTCCTGCCGGGAGCTTGCTCCAGCACAGGCTTCCCATGGGACCACAGCCTCCTTCAGGTGCCTCCACCTGCTCTAGCGTGGGGTCCTCCACAGGTTGCAGGTGGAATCTCTACACCCCCTCATCCTTCCTCCATGGGCTGCAGGAGGACAGCCTGCTTCACCATGGTCTTCACCATGGGCTGCAGGGGAATCTCTGCTCTGGCACGTGGAGCATCTCCTGCCCCTCCTTCTACACTGACCTTGGTGTCTGCAGAGTTTCTTACATCTTCTCACTCCTCTCTCTGGCTGCAAAAGCTCTCTTTAACTGGTTTTTCTCCCTTCTTAAACATGTTATCACAGAGGCGCTGACTGGCTTGGCCTTGGCCAATGGTGGGTCCATCTTGGACCCGGCTGGCATTTGCTCTGTCAGACACAGGGGAAGCTTCTAGCAGCTTCTCACAGAAGCCAACGCTGTAGCCCCGCCGTACCAAAACTTTGCCATGCAAACCCAACACAATACCTGAGAAACATCTGTGCTCATGAATCACAGAATCATAGAATCATTTAGGTTAGAAAAGACGCTTAAGATCATCAAGTCCAACCATTAACCCAGCACTGCCAAGTCCACCACTAAACCATGTCTCTAAGCACCACATCTACATGTGTTTTATATACTTTCAGGGATGGTGACTCAACCACTTCCCTGGGCAGCCTGTCTCAGTGTTTGATAACCCTTTCAGTGAAGAATTTTTTTCTAATATCCAATCTAAACCTCCTCTAGCACAACTTGACACCATTTTCTCTTGTCCTATCATGCAGAAGAGACTAACACCCATCTCACTACAATCTCCTTTCAGGTATGAAAACCTTTTCTCTGTAAGTCTTCTACAAAACATCTTCTATGAGATGTTTACAGTGCAGCACACACAAAAAAGCTCAGCTTTTTAAAATCTTGACTTTCAATCATATGCCTAATTTGAATCCAGGTAACATTGCAAGTATTCAACATCTAAACAGTAATCTCTGGGTTTCTCTCCTAGATAAAACTTCAGGACCAACTAAGCTGTTCCAGTCATACCTACTTCCCATCCAAAGCACATTTAATATTTCCTCAATCACCTATTAGAATTTTGATGCAGATTACCTAGGATTTGCCAAAAACTTGAAGATGAACCTTGTTACTACAGTCTCTGCATTACTTCTGTAAGGAAAGGAGAACTTAACACCATAGTTCTCAACAAGAAGCTTTACTTCATTTGTGATTTGACTAGAAAACTTTAGCCAATCAATTTCCACAAATCCCACACTCCCCTTTTTTAAATTATTGCAAATAGCATATTAGCCAGAAAGAAAACATTTGTGTGTGATTTAAGGAAACAATGCTGACAGTGCACATAATATAAAAGATTATGCGACAGCTAATCTCTCCTTTCAGCCTTAAGTGTAACATATTGATATTAGAACTGCAATTGGTAGGTTATTTAAAAATTAATTTTAACAGTATTGTATGTTGCAGATAAGAAGCAAACCTAACTTACTGTCCTTTGTCTCTGAAACTTTGTCTGTATTGCTAGCTAGTAAAAAGCAACACTTAAATGAGGTAGTTTAACAAAACATCTTTTATTTCTCAAATAAAAAATATCTAATTATCATTGTGGTTCAGACCAAGATTCAACTGCTAATAATAAAGAAGAAAAAAATTAGCATTATCTTAAAACCCAGTAGTTTTAGCGTGATTTGGGATTTCCTGGAATCTCTTTGGGCACTATATCTTGGCTTGTAATGAGCTGATATTTTATTCACTGCCTCATCAGAAGCAAATATTCCTGTGCATGCGCTTCCACTTTTAAATATTTATACATGTGTTTCTTCTTACAAACTTGGAATATTTCTGTCAATGACAGGAGTGAGACTACTGACATATGGTTAGAGAACAGATGCCTATTTTTTTAACTCAAAGTATTAGCTAGTCAACAAGTTATAGCTATAAATTATTTACAGGGCTATTACTAACAGCAGATTACTCTACCACAGCTTCCTGAGAATATATGCTGTACAGTGACATTCACATGCTCTATAAGCTCCAAAAGGATGCTATGCCATATCCCTCCTATTGTGAACAGTGCAGAGGATTTATGGTCTCTCTGTGAATTTGCAGACGAATAGCAGGCCAGTGACATGTGAAGAGATCACCACCTTGCGCCTTTCACTTCCTTTGGAGCAGAAACTGTCAAAAACATTTCACAGTCTTACATATGACACTGCAGAAATGCTGAACGTACTAGATTTCCACTGACTTGCCGATCCATTAAAAAATTATTGTCTATCACAATTTATTTCATGTTGACGGTTGTGGGGTTCAAAGAACCCCATAGAGAAGTTTGTTTCTTTATGTACTTCTCAAACCCTTGTGCTGTGGTTAGTGGAGAATAGAAAAAGCCCTGTCCACCCTTGTACTGTGGCAGAGAAGGAGATAGTCAGATATACCTTTATATTGTT
Organism: Aramus guarauna; assembly: GCA_013400195.1. Lineage (NCBI taxonomy): Eukaryota > Metazoa > Chordata > Aves > Gruiformes > Aramidae > Aramus > Aramus guarauna. Next base: position 15,544 of record VXBL01008564.1, on the reverse strand, counting down.
CTTTCCAGAGATAATGTTGAAGCTATTAATAGCTACAGATTACAATCCACATTTCAAAAACACCCCCTCAAAAGAAAATGTTCAAGCATGACCTTTAATTCTTCTTATTTCAGCAGCAAAAGACCTTTCCAGAAATATTTAGCCCAATGGCACTCATTTTATATTAGCCCTTGCTCATTCAAGCTTCTTGAACACGTCTGGAGGGTCCTTAAACAAATTTTTTGACACTATTGATGGAACCTCTCCGACAGCTCATTAGGGGAATGGCAGAGAATTCATGAGCTTTTCCAAACATGCCTAGAGACTCCTGTTCATCAGAGTTCAGTGCTAGCTAACAGATTGCTGCAGCTCTAATTAAAATGTAAAGTAATTCTAAGCACACAACCTTTGGTAAATCAAATGCACCAACTGATTAAAAAAAATTGTTTCAATTGTAATAATAGTTTACCAAAAGAGAATATTATGTTTGCACTTAATGAAAACAAGGAATGATTTTATATCAGAGTATCTAAAAGCTGAGTGGAAAAAGATCATTTTAAACAAGTGACAGCATATGAAAGAGACTCCTTGTTGTGATGAAGAGATTATTAAGACATTTTTAACACAAACTGCCAAGGTCTCTGGATGAGATTTCTAATGAAGCACACATTATACCCTTCTGATAATATTATTGTTGTTAACAATGTTTCAATGAAAACACAAAGTATGGTAATAATTACAATGCTTCACAGGGAAGTGATTTCCAAATCTCAAATCAAGGTAAAATGCCAACATCATTCCCATTAATAGCAAGAGTTTCTCTTGATATGATTTCAATATAGCCTATAGCTGCACATTTCATATCCAACAGAAGCAGAGGGTGTTATTTTACTATATATTAACTTATATTGGGATGGTTGTTTTGTAAATGTTTACTGCCCCAAAGAGGTTGAAAGAAGCAAAGGGAATACCAACAAAGAGTTTTCAGGAAAGGTTTATACTTTGTAGAATAAGTAATATTGTTGTTATTGAGAGCAATAACAAACTCATGTTCACACCTTGAGTAGCATGCTCACTTGTGTTCCCCAAATCACATACTGTGAGACTAATATGGCAATAGTGAATAACAGTGCAGAACTCTACATATGAGAAGTCTCTATGGGTACTTCTCTATAACATAAATATCAAGAGCATTTACATTAAAAACCAACCTGTATTATATATATATACAAGCATAATAGAGAATAAAATGATAAGCAATAAACAAAAATATTGGAAGATTCCCTTCAGAGGCTCTGTAGAAATGCATAGAAACATTACTGTCTCACAGGCTACCTTTAAAATAGCATGAACCTAAAATCTGTCTCATACACTGACTCAGCCGTTGAGGAAATACAGGCACATGACTGATTCACTCTTGCAAAGTGTAAGTCCTACTAAGAAAGCATCATTGCAAACTCCCACTTTTGTTAGAAGAAGTGCAAAAATATGCCACATATTTTAGAACACTCAAAACTGCTTCTTGCATAAGAATAACTTATAGTTTATGATCTTCCTTCACTGTTTCTCTGTTTCTTTTCTCCTCCCACAACAGGATGTTCTAACAAGATTGGTGCTGTCAAGCAAGCAGCAGAATTTAGTCACTTTCTGCACCAGTGGCTGTCTCTCTTGAGGACTCAGTGAATTAGGGCCTCATCAACTCACAAATATGAAGATACAGAGGGTGACCAATGATGCATCACCTAAACGCCTGTAGCAGCATTTATTAGCAGCTGATGTGGAGAAGAGTTCTGCCTTGTCACAGCGGTCATGAAATCTACAGGATTATAGACTTCTGTGAGTCTCCTGTGCAAAGCTTCAGAGCCAAACTTCCCTCTCTCACATGTATGTGTCAATGAGCACAATGCAAAGCACATTTTCCCTTCCAAAAGCTCATGATACAGCAACTTCCAGATACAGAGCTGCTCTTAGATGGCTAATGCATGGCATGAACACCAGCTGCTCAGCAGTACATGCTTCAACTAACTAGTGAAATCTGTTTGTAGTCTTATATCCAGTGAACAAGCTGACAAAGAAATTATTTGTGATTTAAGGGCCTCACTCTCTCAGAATTGACGGCTTGAAACACATTGATCCTCAGACTTTTAAGCACATGCTTAACTTTCAATGTGTCATTAAAATACATCAACTTCAATGGGACATAACCGAGGCTACAGCCAGGAAAACTGCCTTGCTGCTATACTTCTCTGAATGAACAGAGGGAATCAGTCTCAGAAGTGGCAAGTGCAACAAAGTTCACCAGCATGAACACAAAACAAACTGTATTCCAAACTTACTCTCTAGCTGTTAACTTCCTTGTTAACTGGCTTGTAAAAATAAGATGAGGGACAAGTGTCTATTCTCAGGACAAAATTTGTAAGTCAGAATTTCTGCATGGAGAAAAACAGGGTTGAGAAACATCATGACTGCCTCTCAGCACCTAAAAGAGTGACTGCTGGTGTCCTAACTACTGTCAGTGCCTTTCATAGACAGACAGTACCCGCCACTTGTGTCATATTTAAAAACAAAAGATCAAATCCTTCTCTTAAAAAGTAAACTAAAAATAAAACACTTTACATTTTGTGGTAAATAGTGTTAACATTCTCTCCTCTGTCTGCCTTCCCTCCTTTTTAAGATCTCCCATTAAAATGTAAACCCATGGATAACTGTGGGTTCTGAAAATACACTCCACTGGGTGTTTAACTATCCTACCTTTGCAGCCCTGCAACTGTGTGACTGGTCAGCATATTCTTTCAGCATTGAACTCAGTGATGTTCCTCTGCTCAGCAAAAATTTTATTTTTCACCAGTGCCAGAAAAAAGGTGAGCATGACAAGAGGTTGGAATGATTTTCAGTTTATGTGGCTTTTTTTCTCCCACCTCTTTCCTTGTATTTTTTCCATGTGTTATATAATCAAGAGACAAAGTCTTATAGACCTGTAACTAAATATTTCTGTGTTTATTTTTCTGAAGAGTGTTTCTCAGGGTCTCACAGTGGTTTTTCTGACTTTGTATTTCAATTAATCTTTGTGAATGTTAGGAAAAATTGAAACTTGTTTTTGAGATATTAGATTTCTTCTCAGTCCTGTATTGTCCTTGACTTCTTTAGGGCTTTCATATGTTCACATAGCATGGAGAGGAGCTAAGAAGATAAAATTCCATTTTGACAGATAAGAACGGAGTATGGCTAATAAGCTGCATGACAATGGAATCTCTGTATTTTCCCTGCAAATCTCTCCCTTCTACCACACAGACCTCAAAGGCTCTTCTTAAGTTGCTCTCATGTAACCCCTGGCTTTCTTTTCTGACATATTTTACTTGGATTTTCCTTTTGGTGAATCACAGAGATGAGAGTGCAGTAGGGACTCAGATTCAGATTTGTTTCACCTACTGTCAGAGAAAATTCTCCATTATTATGAAAAGACTTCATTAGGAGCTCAGGTATGTAACACAAGAGGGATGCAGAATTTCAGTGCATGCCACCGAGAAAGTGTATTCAGTTCTGGGAGAAACTAGATGGATTTCAGGGAAAGGCTGGATAATGTATGGAGGTACCATGTATAACTACAGTTCATGACTGCTGCCAGGGGCCCAACTGAGGACTTGGATATCCTCATGCATTCCACATATTTGGGACCACAGGCCTTCCTGAAACTACTTCAGACCAGATCCAGGAGCAGCACAGTGGCTTAGGATCTCTGCTTGTGTACCTTTGTAAGCATAAAGGCCTGCACAAGAGGAGTTATACTTAATAACTCATAACTCTAAAGAAGGGTATAGTTTGAAATTATAAGAGATCAATTACCTAGGCTTTGTTTGTTGTTCAGCTATTCAGCATTATCTCAGAAACTGAAATTAATTAGAGCGGGATTATGGCACTCATTCCACTCTTCTTATGTATTTAAAAAAAAAAAAAAAAAAAAAAGCCTGGACTTTCTCTTTTAAAAATCTTACAAAAGATCCTCTTTTAAGATTCTTCATGCTCTGCCTTCATCACTCACAACAGGAGACAGAAAATGGATGGAACGTGATATACTAATTGATAATTCCTTGCTGGTAGACTATCAGTTAATTCCTCTTCTATAAAGCAGTCCCTAGGCATGTCTAACCTTAGTTTAGGGTGAGAGCCAGGGCAGGGCATCCAGTAAACTACATCTGATAGAGTACCTGACCCTTAGAGCTGCAAATGCTCTCATTCCTTTTCCTCCTTTCTTTTATTTTTAAAAAGTTCACAGGAACATTTATTCCAGCCTCTGAACATAATCACTGAGTTTCATAAAGAACAAGATTCCCACAAGGCCTCATAAAAGTTATTCTCGGTGTTACAGCTCTACTTCAAAGGGCAAAAAAAGCCATTTGACAATAACCTTGCTGTCACAGAGTGCTTACAGCCAGGGCATTCACTGGGAATAATCCATAATAAAAAGGAACCCTTTGGGACTATCTGTCCCATTGCCATCTATAAAACAAAGCAGAAGATAAAGTGTTGGATGCCTAGCTGTACATTAAGCTATTGAGACCCACAGTGTCAAAAATAAAGGAAGGAATAAAAAGATAGGCTAATTAGATAGCAATATCTGAAGTGCCACTCTTTGTGAGTTTTATTTTGGTTTATATCACATCTTTCAGTTCCAATTACTTCTTTCTTCTTTTCTTCTTTTTTTTTTTTTTCTTCC
>VXBL01008564.1:0-10827 GCA_013400195.1 Aramus guarauna | reverse complement strand
TTTTTTTTTTTTTAATTTTTAGCTCAAGCTATCATTACTTCCAATGCACTCTGAACAATTTTGCGCTAATATAGGTCCTTTGAACTCCAAGCAGACTAGAATTTGCCATGTGGAAATGCTGGAGGAAGGGAAACCTTAAACACTGAAGTGATGGAGCCCAAATTAAACCCTATAGTTCTAACTCTCTCAAACTTAATGGCTGTTTGCGGTGGTGCGGCCCCTCCCGGGACACCTTGTGATCCCAACATTGTGATTTTGTCTTGGTTACAACTGTAGTGCGTTGGGATGATCAGGCACTCCCTAACTGTACCTGAAACTCCTGCTCTCTGGATTGTAGCCTAATCTGGAAGGTAGCAGAATTAACTGGCAAGAATTAGGGCACGAATGGAAGAAAAAACCTGACTAAAGTCAGTCACCTTGTGATCCTATAAATAGTGAAGCTATGTGAGACTGACCCTTTGAGTTCTCTGGCATTGCAGTGGGCTGTGACGCCTCCGAAGGTAGATATTTGAGATTCAAAGACTGTGCGCTGATAGATGCTGATGAAGGGTTCAAAGCTCGTCCACTGACAAATGCAGGCAAAGGAAAAAAAGTGATTCACTACAATTTGTGAAGAAAGAAAAAACTTGTATCTGTGTGTGTGTGTGTGTTTATGTGTAGGTGATTTGATTTAGAAAACTCTGTTGTAATTCTCTTGTGAACCTTGTCATTTTTGAATCTTTAAATAAGTTGCAAAATTTTGATTGCAACAAATTTTGTTGAATCACTTTTTTTTTAATTGGCTGGTAATAAGTGTCATTAAATATCATACAGTCTAATCTTGTGATTTGCCATAACAGTGTTAATAAATCTTAAATTACTGCTACTTCAAAATTGTGTAAAATCAATTTGTACAAATTTGTGTGGGCAGCAGGATCCTAAAATCGGGATTTGCACCACTGTTGTACCCCTGAAGAGAAATATAAGGCCATTTTACTTAGATTTTGTACTTTTTTAAAGCAGGTACATATCTAAAGACCTAGGTGGTTAAGATACAAATCTTTAAAAGCCAAATCCGTAGAGGATACAAAGGAAAAATCAATAAAACAATATTAATTATTTTCACACAAGCTAGAAGCTTCAACTTAGGTCCAGCTCAGTCTGAATACTGTATTTTGCTCTTAAAACCAAGTACTTTTGTTAATTTACATAACAGAAATCCTCTATCCTGTTAGAGGATATCTGTACTTCTGTACTTTATGGCCTGCCCTCTTACACTTTCTCTGTGAGCACATCCATGGTGGAGAGCTACTTGTTGCATCTGGCTAAACCACATTCTGTTAATCATCATGTTTGACAAGTTTCTTCCAGTGTCAAACACATTTTGGGTGCACAGTCAGAAACCTCTGTGTTCTAGGAACTTCTCAGTGAGCAGCTGGTCCATAGAGGATCAATCTGATGCCAGTATAACTAGCATTGAACCTGACTTCAGTCTTTTCTTCCTTGCACACCCTGAAATCTTGAGAGCAAGCCTAGGGTTTGCAATTCAACAACAATTATGTACCATGCTTATTTTAGGAAAGATCTATTAATAAAAAAGCATGGGAGTGCTGGTGAGATAGGAAGAAATATGAGCATAAATGCAGCCTTTGGAAAGATGTGAAAACCACATATCTTCAACTCCTAACACATTTATATTTCTTATATGAAGGTTCAGTTTCATCACTTCTTTGTGAAAAGGTCACCAGATCAGACAGAGGTGCTTTATACTGTACATTGCTTAAATTAAAGATGGAGATTATTTTCCAGTTAGAAGACTTACATTGTGATTACACAATTACCACATTTCAAATTTAGAGTGCATTCAGGCAGTTTATGTGAGTGGTTTTTCCAAGCAGTTTCAGTTAAGTCAAAAAGATATTTATTTTTTTCTCCTGTTATATTCTTACTGTTACTTAAAATTAATAACCTAGATTGGTAATATTTATCTCTCAGCACTTTTATAAAGGGAGAACAATTTATGTAAGAAGCAAACACGTCACAAAAGGAAAAGTTTTGATCAAAGTCATACACCACGGATTAGTTTCATGAGTAGTCTTGACCAAAATAGAGATCCCCTACTTCAAGAACTCCTGTTCTAGCCTCTTTCATCTAGTCTCTTTCATCATCCCTTTTTCCTTTCTCTTGGATGTTTCTTAATAGAATAAAGATCCTTACCACTTTATTAAATACATAATTTCTAAGGATTAACAAGAATTCCTTAATACTCTCTTTCTCTCCCTTCTCCTTGTATACTGAAAGTAGAACACTTTTTACTTGTTTCACCTTTACTGGCAACTAAAATCCTTAAAGTGAAATCTCAGTTCCAGTGAAAATAATGTTACAAGGATTTTCTTTCTTCTGATTACTCAAACTTTGACTATAATGTTGCATGTTAACCATAGAACCTGAAGTCTAAATACCCATATTGCTTAGGCTAGAACTTCCCCTGCACATAATATACGTAAGTGCAACTGAGTAATCTTATTTAATTTTTGTAGACACATGCATATGTCAAGGAGTCCATTTCTAGTTACAAACAAAAACCCATGAATATGTAATTTCATTGACTGCAGAAAAGTTACTTGTCATTTATATGTGCTTGTTCTGTCATCACTGCACTTATTACTCAAATAGAATTACAAGAAGAAAACTTTTCGGTTAAGATCTTCCATCATCCCTTAATTTAAAAGATATGCAAGATTCCATGGACCAACGGTCATCATCAAGGTCATAAATTTGCTGGAGATATTTTTTCCTTGATATTTTCCAGATTCTGTAGTTAATCTTCCTTTTAGTTGCTTTAAAGATCTCCACCAGATACACTATTTTAACACAGGTCAGCTTCAAGTTGCCACCTGATAGTTATTATATCAAGTGATAAAGAAAATTCACTGATATTTCCTATATTTATTTTTCAGGCTCTTCCTGAAGTAGGACTGAGTTAATACCTATTTCAAACAGGAGAGAAATCCTAGCTTCTTTAGAATGGTTTGAAAAATGTTTTGAACCCTTCAACAAAAGCAAATGCACAGGAGATTCACTACTCCTTAAATCAAAGGGAGGCTGACTGACTTTTCATTCACCTCTAGGGGAACAGAATCTAGCTTAGAACACAATGAAGGACAATGCAACACCTCAGAGCTCCTTGCTACTAGCACCTGGACCAATGACTCAAAAGGAACACTTCAGAGACAGAAAGAGAAATCATACCAGTAGAAGAGAGTTCTTCCTAACCTAATCAAGAAAAAAAAACAAACAAACAAAACCTCAACCACAAAAAACAAACAAACAAACAAACCCAACAAAACATAGAAGAAAACATTGGGATGAAAGAAATATGCAATGTTTTAGGGAACTTTTTGAAATGTCTGAAGTGTCTTCATAAGAAAAGGCATTTGCTTTCACAGAAAGAGCAATGCAATGAAATGGATGTAATTTCAAAGCAAGATCTATAGGTCCTGCCTAAGTTAATGACAAAAAGGATAAAGTTTAGACTGAATGAGAATTTTCTGTTCTCTCAACCCTACAAAGGAACTGGTCACTTCTTGAACAGCCCTAGTGAGAACCACTGAAGTAGTTTTAATCAGCAGTGGGAAAAAAACATTTGTAACACAGAGGTCCATGTCTATTCATATATAGATTTTCTTAGATATCTGTCTGAAATAACCATGCACCTTGTTTTATTGTCCTGGGACCTATCTACCTATTACTACTAATGAGACACTACTAAAATTTAAAAGTGGTGGTACTGTCACAAATTTTCATTCTTTGTTCAAATCCTGAATCTTTTTCTATATCATTCTTTCTTATTAGAAATAGCTGAACAAACCTTGTCTAAATGGAAAATAACCATATGAGCTGATGATTTCCAGAAATACAGAAATTCCTCAAGCACAGTGTAATTTAATCTTCAGAAATACACTTTATTTTTTCTAGTGCAAAAGCATGTAGTAGAATGCATATTTCCATGTGCATTATATTTTTAAAAGAAACTAATTACATTGATGAATATGTTTTTCATTATTTTAATAATCATATTATCAGCACACAAGTGGTGTCAGAGTTTGAATGACAATGTAATAATTCAGGCATGGCACTGTTGATGACATTTGGCTTTTGGCCTTGTGCTTAAACCATTTTAGCCATAAATTATTATTTTACAATTCATGCCTTGTTGCATAAGAAAGAAATTATTAGAGTGTAATAACAGCAAGGCTTTTTTTTTTTTTCCAACCAGTTAAGTATTTTCAGTACCCTTAAGATTAACACTTAGATTAAAAAATTAAAATAGGTGATAATATGTACTTGAGAATTTTGGACAGCTACCATTGCCGCCTTAGAGATCAGAGAACCGTAGAATAGAGAGAAATAGAATGAGGCAGGATTTATGGAAGTGCTACACCAAAAAATCATCACTGTCTAGAATAGATATTTCTGAGCACATGAATAAACATCAACTAAAAGATGGTATTTAACACTCTGTTGCGACTTGCTACAGAAAGTTTTTTCTGCTGTTTGGGAAATGAAGACTGTCAGAAAACTGTTAACTTCACAATATGTCTGACCAGATCAAGTAAAAAACCAAAGAAATCAAACGTTCTGAGAAAACATTTAGATTAAAGCAGCCTTGTAAATTAACTTGGGTTGCTTAGATAAAGTAAACTATTCCAAATCATTATCAGCAGTGATTTTATACCTGTAAGACATGCTAACCACCAACTGTCTGAGGTCCTTCATTCAGAAGTCTATGGATTATATTTGCCATTTGGAAAAATTCTATGCTAGAAACAATGTTCCACAGATAAATACAGTATGCTACGTGGCCTTTTTTGAAGCCAGCTCAAATCATTGCTGGTGTAATCTAAAAAGTGTAACTGATTTGTCCCTTAAAGGCAGGATAAATATGCATAGAGTTATATGTGCTTACTGTCTCTCAATGGTTAATTTTAGACAAAAATTCTAAGAACACAAGGCACAGAATAAAAGAACAAACTAGAGACTGGTAATTACAGTAATAAGCTAGCAATATTCTCCTAATGGAGTCTAGCAATTTTGTCCAGGCCTGATACAATGGTCATTGAAGCAATTGGTCTGGGCATTAGATCAATTCTTAGTGAGCATTTTGAAGAAAAGTGAAAAAATTCAAGAGGTATTATTGCTGGCTGTATAACATATTTATGCATCTAGTTATGTCTGTTTGCAGATAAATATTTTTTTCTCTTGAAGATTCTAGAGAGATTTAAAAAAATCATAAGCACACTCTAAACTGTAATTCACTGCTTTTAATATGGAAAGACACTGTCAACAATCCAAAACACACTTTTCCCCTATCTTCCCACTGACTTACAAGTGAGAAACTATAACCACCTTATTTTCTGTACGATACCCAAATAGCATTATGTTTTAAAAGCAAACACATCTTTTTTATTATTATTATTATTATTACCAGATAGATCCTAATGATAGTGATACAAACATTTACCATTTGCCTATATTAGACCTTGTTTGGACTGGAATACCAGCAAAATATCAAGCTGCTATGCCTAGGTTTTAAACACGTGAGAAAATGCAAAATATGGCACTGGCTGTGCCCTGCTAAATGATTACTCATATCATCTCTATTTCTGCTGCAACATACACAAAGACAGTGTGGAAAACTTTCTCTTAAGTCATGGGAGAAAAAAGAGAATAAAAAAGCTATCATCAAATGATGACAAAAATATAACCAGAAAGAGCTTACAGTCTGTACAGATACATAAGGAACAGGAAATGATCCCTGTCCCCATTTTATATTGATATGCCTAAGAAACTGAAGTTCCTATTTGGTGTGAGGGTGACTTGAAACCACCTTTCTCTAAGCACCTGTTCATTACTATAAAATACTGTCCTCTTCAGTTAAGAGGCACAAAATATAGAGGGTCTTTTCCAGACACTGATGACCAGATCAGTCTGCTCTTCTTGGCCTCCTACTTTGGGAATTAAGCACAAGAGTCTAGCAGACTGCCTTCAAACTTGTATACTTCAGTGAATTTTTCTTCCTGGAAGACATAATCCTGCACATGGAATTTTTACTTTTCATAGCATGCCATGCAGGAGTTAAAAATGTTTAGCATCATTTCAAGCTGCCTGTAGCATCATTCTTCCTTAATTATATTATCAAATTATTGCAGCTATCAGAAGAGACAACAAACTGTGAAATAAAAATAACTCTGTTGCCCTGGATATATACATTGAAAATTAAAAATGCAAAAGACAAACGATGTTCTCAAAACACAGTTTGCAGCAGTATCTCTAGCACTATTATCTTTTGCATATCTGCTTAGGAAATCCATTGCTACAATCTGAAAGTGACAGTGGTAATATTAAACCTGAGAATTTGCAAAGGTGAAAATGAAAATGAAGAGGAAAATAAGGCAGAATTGCAACTGCAAGAAAAGCAAAAATCATTTGTCCAGTGTATGACTAAAGCCTTCTTGATATCCAGCCATATTAACATGATTTAGCAATGTAGTTAGAGACTTAAGGGTAGACTCTGTAAAACAAGGCACCATCTTTTAGAATCAGAGGGTCAAGATTAATGAACCTCCTTCTCCAAATCTGAACTGGAATAGAACATAAGCAAAATTAAGTAATTCTGTGTAAAAGTAGGTTGTGTAGTTTAGGTGGTGAGGAAGAACTCCAAGTCTGAACTAATAATTCATTTACCAAAATCAGAATTTGACATCAATGATTAAACAAAGATCAGAAGAACTGTCCTGGTTTTGACTGGGACAATTTTCTTCCCAGTAGATAGTATAGTGCTGTGTTTAGAATTCAGAATGAGAATAATGTTGATAACACACTGATGTTTTTAGTTATTGCTAAGCAGTCAAGGACTTCTCAGCTTCTCATACTGCCCTGCCAGCAAGGAGGTGGGGGGTGCACAAGAAGTTGGGAGGGGGCACAGCCAGAACAGCTGACCCAAACTGACTCAGTATATAAACTGGGGGGAGTTGGCAAGGGGGAGCTGTGGCTTGGGAACTTGCTGGACGTTAGTCAGTGGGTGGTGGGCACCTGTGCTGTGCATCACTTGTTTTGTGTATTACTTTGTTATTATTATTATTCTCTTCCTTTTCTGTCCAATTAAACTGTTTTTATCGTATCCCATGAGTTTTACTTTTTTTTTTGATTCTCTCTCCATCCCACTGGGGAGGGAGGGAGGGAGTGAATGGCTATGTGGTTGTTTTAGCTGCCTGCCGGGTTAAACCACAACAGTCCTTTTGGTGCCCAACATGAGGCATGAAGGGTTTGAGATAATGACAGATCTGACCAGAGTGTGTGAAAACAAATTTGTTATAAGCTTCCATTATATCAGTTTAATAGTCACTGGTCACAATGTTGTATTATTTGTTCTTCGGCCTGTGTTATGTAATGCCTAGCTTGCTCTATATATCCCCTGTGGTGCTGTTTATCATCTCTGCAAGATGGATAAAGGTTACAGTTTTGTTGTACTGTGTAACAGTGGGTTATGATATGATAAAATTACTGTTTCTGAGACTAATCTGGTACTTGTACACTGCATTGCTGTCATCTCCGTCCTTCAGGAGCCATCTTGCGGAAACTATTAATAATTAAAATCTACCTTTTCTCCTCAGAGGGCCAATCAATGGGGAAAACACGGGGAGAGTCCTTCACCCTCCCCTTCTCCCCCAGGCCAGTTACAGCTGCTTTTGAGAATTTCCAATATCCTTGGGATGTTCAGACCAGTATGTTCCTTTTGCTATGTCTCCTGAATGTGTTTCAGGTCTTGTTTAGGGTTAAACAACTATTTAAGAATACCACCCAGAGATCTCTCTGAGGCTGGACAGACATGGCTGGCAGGGCATGTGGGAGAATATGAGCAGGTATCTCGAGAACTTCTCATCTCCAGTGGTCTGGAACTTCAGTCCCAAACAACTACAGGACCATAATGAAGTGATAGAATATTTGGAAAAAAAAAATGCTGTGGCTATTCTGGAGAGGCACAACTTAATGCACTGTGCTGGGCCCTGGCCAGTATCTACCAAACATTGCTCCATATTAGGCAGCATCCTCAGGGGGAAGAAAGGAAAAACAGACTGACAGGCACTGTGGCTGAACCCAAGAACCAACCTGTGCCGATATCGGTTGCCTCTATACACAAGCAGAAATGGACACCAAAGATTGTATAGTAAAGGATGAGGAAGCAGGGCCATCATGAGAACAAGAGGAGGAAGAGGCAGAACCAGATGTAACCACCTGATCCCTATCCTGAGTGAGCCACGAGATATGCAAAAAGATTTCAGTCATTGATTAGGCAATCATCTTGTCACCTGGTTGCTCTGATGGTGCACTAGCAGGGCCAGTAACTTGGAGTTAGAGGGTAGACAAGCCAAGCAGCTGGGATCCCTGTCTAGGGAAGGGGGCATTGACAAGGTGATTGGAAAAAAGACATAATCCTCAGCCTCTGGAGGGAACTTCTGTGAGGTGTGAAGGAAAGGTATCCCTTCAAGGAAGATGTTATATGTCACCCAGGCAAGTGGACCACTGTGGAGAGAGGTACTCAGTATCTGAGGGAATTAGCCATGTGGGAGATGATTTGTTATGATCTGGACAATGAGCAGTTTCCTACAGATCCAGATAAAGTCTAATGTACACAGCCCCATATGGCAAAAGTTTGTATGGAGCGCACCATTGTTGTGTGCCAACTCATCGGCAGTACTGGCCTGGAGAGAAGAAGGACTAACGGTGGATAAATTGGCCTGCCAACTCCAGCAATACAAAGAAAATCTTTCTTCCTCGCTATGGCCCTGTGGAAAAAGTGCCCCAAAAGTCCAAAAATCTGTTCAAAAAACTGTCCCAGGAGGTCCAGCAACTCAATGGATATGTCCAATTCCCCACTTGTGTGGGCCAGTACCTCAGCTATTAGGAGTAAGCATTCCTCTGCTAAAGAGAGAGGATATAGAGGGTACACACCACAAGGTACCCTGTAGTTTTACCTGTGTGACCATAGATAGGTCATGAAGAAAGGGATGGAAAATCTACCTCAACCCTAGAGGCACTGCTATGTGAGCTGCAAGGAGAAACAATCACAAGAGGGGGTTCTTCCAGGAAAATTGCTGTTCCAGTTTTGAGTGAGCAGTTCCACAGAAAGAGTAGAAGGGCTGGTCTGACTTCTAATATTAATAAAGGGATTTCTGATTTGTATTTGCAAGAAGTAAGGAATACTACGACCAGAACTAGAGGGGCCATCTAGGTGGAGGAAAGGGACAACCAGGTTTATTGGACTGTGTGGGTTTGATGGCCTGGCACGCCAGACCCCCAGGAGTGTAAGGCTGTAGTGGACACCGGTGCACAGTGTACTCTAATGCCATCAAGCCATGAAGGAATAGAACCCATCTGTATTTCTGGGGTGATGGGAGGATGCCAACTGTTGATGGTACTGGAGGCCGAAGTGAGCCTAACTGGGAATGAGTGGCAAAAACACCCCATTGTGACCGGCCCAAAAGAATTAATCAGGAAAGAATTTATACAGTAGCCCTTGGGCCAGTCTCAGCAGGACCAGATGTTAAAAATGTGCTCTACACCGCAGCTGGGGAGAATGGCCCTACCTGGAGTCTCTGGCAGAAAGCACCAGGAGAGATTCGAGGCCGACCTCTGGGGTTTTGGAGTTGGGGATACAGAGGATCCAAGGCCTGCTACACTCCAACTAAAAAAGAGCATACGAAGGAGTTCAAGCTGTTGTGGAAGTGATTGGTACCGGAGTCCAGCTCCTCCTGGCACTCCAACTGCTGGTGCTGGGCTGGATGTTCTAAGTGAGGGTCCCCTCTACACATCCTGCATTAAGTGGGTCACTCTGATCACACAGCGGGCTCGAATAGGAAACCCCAATCACCCAGGAATTCTGGAAGTGATCATGGACTGGCCAGAAGGGAAGGATTTTGGAACATCACCAGAGGAGGTGACACATGCTGAAGAGGCCCCATCGTACAATAAAACTACCAGAAAATGAGAAGCAATATGCCCTGTTCACTGATGGGTCCTGTCACATTGTGGGAAAGCATCAAAGGTGGAAGGCTGCTGTATGGAGTGCTATATGACTGAGATGGAATCAATTTTCCCCATAGCACCCTCATAGTGCTGTGCTGTGTATCGGTAGTAAGCAAGGTGTTGATAACATACCAGTGTTTTGGATACTAAATGAGCAGTTGCTGGCACTGCATCAAGGCTGTCTTTCCAACATTTCTCCCCCCCTCACCTGTAGGCTGGGGGTGGGCAAGGTCTTGGGAGGGGACATCGCCAGGACAGCTGACCTAAAGTGACCAAAGGGATATTCCATACGGTATGACATCTGCTCAGCAATAAGAAGAGAGATAGGAGGAGGAAGTGGGGGGCATTTGTTGTTTACGACATTTGTCTTCCAAAGCAAGCATTATGTGTACTGAAGCCCTGCTTCCCAGGAAGTAGCAGGACATTGCCTTCTGATGGGAGGTAGAGAATAAATATTTTGGGGTTTTTTTATATAGCTTCCAGGCACGGCCTTTTGCTTTATTAAACTGCCTTTATCTTGACCCATGAGGGTTTTTCCATCTTATTTTTCTCTCCTCCCTGTCCTGTTGAAGAGGGGAGTGATAGAGTGATTTGGTGGATACCTGACATCCAGCCAAGGTTAACCCACCACAAAGACAAGTTGCATAAAGAGCTGAAGGAGAAGGCGAATCGAGCCAGTTTGCAGAGCTGAAAGCCATCCAGCTGGCTGATTGACATTGCTGAAAGACAGAAGTGTCCAATGCTCTACCTCTATACTGA
>VXBL01008563.1:39839-141205 GCA_013400195.1 Aramus guarauna | reverse complement strand
GCCTGGTTCCAGGGGGACTGAGTCCGGTAGGTTGGTCATTGGATTGGTAAATTGCTTGCTGTTATCACCCATTGTGACTATATGTTGTTAGTACTGCTGTTGATTGTTTCCCTCTCCCCTGCTGTCCCAGTAAACTGTCCTTACGCAACCCAGGAGGCTTTTGCCTTTGTTTGTCCGGTCTCCTCCCCACCCCACCGGGGAGGGGTGAGTGAGCGGCCGCGTGGTGCTCGTCTGGGCCTAAACCATGTCAATATGCCTCCGTCAGGCTCAAAACATACAAGCATTAACACTGTCTGATTTGCTGACATAGTGAATGAGAGATCAGCGTCTGTGTGTGACTAATCCAGGATATAAAATGGAGGCTCCACCTTGGATATTTTTATCATTTGTTTTCCTTTCCCTTGACATTTGTTCCACTGGGCCCTGCATGTGGGGAAGAGTGATAGGGCAGAGTCCAAGCTCCCTCATTTCCTTTCGTGTTCACAGAGATGCTGGTCATCGTCGATAGCTTTTAGATTATCCAGAGGAAATAAATCTGCATTCCTGTTAGTGATAGTTAATTTTTATATTTTAGTGTATTTGCAGTATAGAATCTTTTTCATTCAGTCACCTTAAGGCTGTATTCTTTTTGGCATCAGTTGGTATGCTGCAATTTTATAGAAGGGTTTCTGATCCGGAGTAGTAACTTGGTGGAAAAGCCAACAGTAAAACTGTGTTTCTTCTCTTTAAACTCAAAGCATCCTGCTGTAAACAAATTCAAGTTTAGGTCTGTCTAACAGCTATAGCACAATCAGTTACATAGATATCAAAGATGCTGTATTTGCATAAAATGGAGTGCTTCATCTTATGAAGATGTATTTTGTTTTCATCTCTACAAACACTAGGAAACACTTTGTGTTTTGCATCTGATTTTTTAATATGTTTAATAATATAATCTTCATGTATAGCATGGTAGGAAACGTTCAGTAAGGATGTAATTATTCTGTGTGTCTCTTAATGGAAAGCAGAGTATATTTTGATAATGAGAGGATACTTCAGTGTCCGAAAACTACAGATCAATCTGCTTGATAACTAATTTCATTACCAGTGTCAGTATGCTGTGAAGGACAGTGTGTCTTATGGGTAAAATAAGAATTTATATAGAAAATTATGTGATGTGGAGGTAAGGAAGCTTTATCATGGAGATTTTTTTTTTCCCCCCATCTATAGGAAATACAAAAAATGTTATTTCGTTTAGTGTATAAACATGAATAAATCTTCAAAAATAATATATGGAATATATCTTTAAAAAGAAAAGATGTAAGAAATTACTTGATGTTTTGACTTTTAAATATTGTAAATAGTTGCTAAATAGTTCAACTGACACAGTCCACAGCATGCTTTTAGAGGAATTACATTTTCTAAATTTCTGGAAGAAACAGTTAACTAGGGCGGATATCTAAAATCTCCTTTGCTAACTTTTAATAATTTTTTTATGTTCATATATTTATGTTAATTTTAATATGTTTTAGTGTTCATTTTTTTTAATCTCATAGCAACATTAAATGGTCAAAGAGGTAGTAGCCCGCAGGCTGAAGTGCAGAGGGCACCTTTCCTTTGGGGGGGGCGGGAGAGGGAGGAGCATTCTTTCCTGTTTTCCACATGTTTTATCAAAAAGATACAGAATTTGTTTTACCTAATTCTTTACACCCTAGTTATTTAACATATGAGACATACTAATAGGAGAAAAAAAAAAGCTGTTCATGTCTGTATTGTCTAAAGGCTGCTGGTTGTCTTGTTGGACTGATGTTCTCTATAGCTGCATGTGAAAATATGAAAGCAGCAGGCACTGAGAAAATATGGGGGTAGGGCAAAATCCTGGCAGGGATTCTGTTGCTTGCTAGTGGTTACCTTTAATTAAAAAACAAAACAAAAAAAAAACCAAACAAACAAAAACCAAGCAAACAAACAAACCCCACAAAACAACAACAACAACAAACACCGTAGGTTTTATTCTTGCCAGGAAAAAGGTTAGCCGCCTAATTTTGTGTCCAGCATTGAGTACATGAGTATTTGTGGCTTTACAAGAACAGACGGTTAAGGAAATCACAGAACGGCTGAGGTTGGGAGGAATCTCTCCAGGTCATCTGGTCCAGTCCAAGTCAAGCAGGGCCACCTAGAGCTGCTGCCTACGACCATGGCCAAATGGCTTTTGGACATCCCCAAGGATGGGGACACATACGTGATGCTTTTGAAAGAGAATTTATGATTTGGCTTTTGTTCATGACTTATCCTTACCATGACTTTTGATTAGATTTAGCAGATATCAGAATCTTAATTGCCAATTTTCCTAGCTTCAAAATAGATACCATAGATACGTTCTCTAGGATATAGAGGATTCTTGCTGGTTTTCTGGGCTCATCTGGAGTGGTAGCATTTTTAAGTGTTGACTGAGTTCACTCATTATCATGTTTATCTCTGCATGTGCTGTTAGTATACCTAAAAGAGAAAAGTACAGATTTCTGTGGTTACATTGATACTCCGTATTTACATATATTTTTTGTTGGAGTTTGTACAATTATAATGAAATTTGAAGTTTGGATTACTTTGACAGTTCTTTGGTCCAAAGGTCCACTCTGTGGAATTCAGTGAAAATAGTGCTCATAATCCATCAGCAACCTAGTTGATTGGCAAGCACTTGTGGTTTATTTTTTTTCCCTTCAACTTCTTTTTGCATAACACTGTATAATGTTTTAGCGTATTAGAATAGTTAGAATGTCATTCTTCTGATAATGGTTTATGAAATAAACTGTCATGAGCTTTATTTTAATCTGCAAACTATTCTTGAAGTATTTTATACAAGAGTGGTCTACTTACATATGCACTAGATGTTAATTTCTTACACAAATTTCTTATTTTTCAAGAAGTATATCAGTCCTTTAGTTGTCAACACAATACTTGTGTATATATAGGTGTTTGAAATCTGGCATCTGGCATGTTTCATAGGTTTCTAGGATATCCTGAGTACTTTAATTTTTTATTATTTTTTCTTTTTTTAAATGGTGATGGGGATTTCTGAATGAAGTTACTGTCCATAAAAGGTACTAGACAGGAAACTTTGTAAACAGAAAAAATGTTTCGTGCAGAAATGCATGAAACCTTACTCCAGTGCAGTTGTAGTGGAGTAATTCTGATTTTCTTTTTTTCTTTTTCTTGAATTCTAGATTTATCCATGGCAGTGCAAAAATTTTCACAATCTTTACAAGATTTCCAGTTTGAGTGTATTGGAGATGCTGAAACTGATGATGAAATTAATATTGGTAAGTACATCTTGTGCTCTGGTTGCAGTAACTTTTTATATTGTTTCTTATGTATTTAATATATCACAATTATAATGGGGCAGTTAACAGTTTTTCATGAATGGACCATATAGCAAAACCAGAAATTTTTCAGTAAGTAGAAATCATGCAAAACTTCAAAAATAGGTGTCAAAAACCTGTGTCTTCATGACATAGCTCAGTTCATTGTAGTGCAAAGTTTTCATCAGTACTTTGTCAACTGAGACAACTCTGAATCTTCTAAATTCTGCTGCTATTTTTAATTTGCAGACTGTTTTCATTAGGATACTAAAAGATATACAAGTTTCCTGTGAAATAACATAGGTCTGCAAAAAACCACTTAAGTGGCTAGTGAGACACAGGAAGTATTTAAGGGTCTAAAACCAGGAATATGTTCTTTACAACTTGTACATTCCTAAGTATATAGTTGTCTGAGCTTTTGCCAGTAAAATTTACTAGCTGCTTAACGTTCTGTCTCTGTGCACACCCAGAACTTCTGCATTTGCAGAACTGAACAGCTCAGCTTGTCTCAAATATAAGATTTTTAATATCTTGAACATATTCTTCCTTCAGCAGACTTAATCCTGGAAATATTTCCAGGATTCAGAAATTCTGCCATTCTTTGTTGCATGGCATTGCTGCAGTTGCAGTGATGCTTTCAGGAAGTAGCGCAGCAGCTGGAGTGCTCAAGCTCCTCTTGGTGAGAAACCTGGATTATAATCAATTTTCAGAATTACCAAGTTTGGTGTCGTGAGTCTTACATACAACCCAGCCTCCATGTCTCTCCCAAAACTTCTGGGATGAAGAAAGGTGGTCGTTAAAGAGTAGTTGCTTCTAAAAATAAATAATTTGGTAGTACAACAGGGAATGTAGGACTTGTTGGTATTTATTTTTTTAAAATCTGTGTAATGCAGCGAGGAAACTTGAATTTGGGCTTTTCCAAGAGTATCTCCTTACTATAACCTATTTTCAAGTCTCCTCTCCCTTCAATATTTTCTTTTTCCTGGCTGAGTTACCTAATCATTGGGCAAAAGGTCTGACGTGCTTCCTTTCACAGGGAAGGTTTGTCTCATCCTACAACATTGTGATAGTTAGGAGACTGTCATCAAAGATGATTGGTATTTGATCACTGTCTCCCACTAACCTTTGGCAGGAGGGAGGTTTAATTTTGCTCACATATAAAAGTGGGGAGTAAAAACACTGAGTTACTTCTGTTCAGATATAAAACTGCATATGTTCTTTAGGTGTATCGAGCTTGGAAAGGGACAAAATATGAATCGTGTATATGCGCTCTTTCACATTCTACGTATTACTTCTTGATTGCTAAAGTTAACTTGTCCACATTTTATGCATTGAAACTAAATCTACAGTATCTCAGTTATATCTCTTAGATTTGGTCTATAACTTTTTTAAAGACAAGGTTTTGCATTTCAAATTAGGTGACTGAGGACAAAGACAACTTTCATTTTACTTGTAAGCTAAATGTAGCAAAGAAAAGACATTTTATTGTTGGGACATTAAACAGGCATTTAAAACTATTTAGGAAAAAAACAAGAGTTCATGAAGCTTGACAGTTGATTTATTTCACTTGGAGCTTCAAAGAAGGGATTTCTAGCTTCTAAAGCACCCATTACCTGATGGATTGTCATGTACATCAAAGCAGCTTAGAAGAGTAAAAGGTAAACTGACAGGAATCAAATTCAAGTCTAACAGAGCTTAAATGATACTGTGTGCTTTTGTAGGGTAAGGCTCAATTTCTGATCTCCCTAGAGCAGTGACCTAGAATTCGTCCGTATCTTTAACATGCCCCAACAAGCTAGATGTTTGCTTATCATCAAAGACAGCTTTGTATAGATGAATCCCGCTCTCTGTGCCTCCTTCTGCCTTCACCTCCTTTTTTAAGAATATGTATGACTGTGTAGGCCACTGGGAAGTTTTACTTCAGTCCGCAGTCATACTCTGGCTTGATAAGTCTTGTGTGAAAAGACCATGTACATAGGGGCTTAATACAGGGACTACATTCTGAAGATTTTAAAATAATTTCTATTTCAAGTTTAGCATTGGAAATCCACCCTAATCCACCTTAGCACTGGAAATTCACTCTCTGAGTAAGGTATCTTCTGTTGGGATCTGATTATTTCTGGTTTAAAAATAAAAAAAAAATCAACTCTTTTTTCCAAAATTGAAATATAAGTGATTTTTTTTTTTCTCCTTACCAGTAATAAGTATTTCAAAATGAGTTGATAGCTCCATCAACTCTTTTTTGAGGCAATACTGGAGCTGAAGGTCTCTGTTGAATAACTAAGCGCAACATAATTTTGTGCCTTTTTTTTGTCAGCCTGAGCTCTAATAACAGCATTCAGTTTTATTTGCATTTCTGTAACCTGTGCCCTTTTAGATGCTCTCTTTATACAACTCATCTATTCCAATAAGCAAATTAAACAAAATACGTGAGAAGCAGTTTTAGTTAAGTCAATGACATACTCAATATACGCAGTATTGTGATGGTGTTCTTCATATTTATTTTACTCCATCTATTTAATCCAGTGATTTTATTTGGGGCTTTTGTTTTCTTTTAATTCCCATCTAACTTGTATGATTTCTTATTTTTTATTTACAAATGTTTAATTCTTCCATAGAAGTGTTGTGCTTTTTTGACAAAAAATGTTTCCGTCTGTGGCTGTATAACGCATTTTGTGTGATCTTTCCAAATTGTTGCAAGTTACCCAGATTTATCTACATAGCCACTTTCAGATACACCCCGCACAGTTTAGCGTCAGACATTTTTGTGCATGGGTTGTAAGCTATTCCTCTGACTTGCTTGGATAAGCAGATTGGCTTGTTCCTCAGATTATCTACAACTTGATTTTTTTAAACTGTGAGCATCAAAGGATTCATGCTATAAAAAGCTTTTTCAGATTTTCAGAGATTTGCCTAAACTGGGTTTGGGCAACAGCGGTTGCCGGCTTTACTAGCTTTTCTCATGAAAAATAAACAGCTAGCAACAATTGCCAGTGTTGTCTCTTCCTCCGTTTTGAAATGCACGTGGCAGCATGTGATTTGCAGCAAGACAAGGGCCATAGCATTTGATAGGGCCATACTGATTAATAGTAGAACATGGATATTAGCTCCAGTTGCATGTGATTCAGCCAAGCTGTAATTTTTTTGTGCAGTTGAAAAGTTTTGCAGAAAGTGGCATCTTTAAAGCAAAAATAACGCGATGAAGACCAGTGAATCATTAATACTGAAAAAGTGTAGTGATGAAGATTTGATGTAACTTCCCCTTACTTTAAGGAGAGAGTGTTGCTTCCTTCATCTCACTCACAGCTGTGCTTTCCTCAGGCTGCAATAGCCAAGACTTGACAACACTTTGCCATTTGCTCTTTTCGATATATCACCCTGTGCAGTTACTCTCAGCCCCCTTTGCAATTAATATTTTGCACAAAGATTAAATACTTTAAATTTAAATTGACAGTATATGAATGTAACGGAGGTCAGTCATCTGTCCTGCCCAGTGAGAGTTTTGTGCAAAATAGAAGCATGATTTTTACAGGTTTCAAACCTTACAGGTGACCTAGAATGATACACAGATGGGATAGGTGCAAGTTTTTAATGAACAAGTCTC
Organism: Aramus guarauna; assembly: GCA_013400195.1. Classification (NCBI taxonomy): domain Eukaryota; kingdom Metazoa; phylum Chordata; class Aves; order Gruiformes; family Aramidae; genus Aramus; species Aramus guarauna. The sequence goes on along the minus strand of VXBL01008563.1, from coordinate 134,263 downwards.
TTTGCCTGTATAGTGTATACTGAGGAATAGGTTTTGCAAGGAGGAGGTTTGCCCAGTTCCTCCTTTCCTGATAATTATCCAGCTTGTGTCACCTGATTCCTTCCCCAGGAATCTCCCTGGTTTTTATCCTCTGTTCTTCTCTTTGTGTTATCTGGATTGTGGCCGATACAGATGGAAATAATAAATATTATTATTTAACTCAATGGAGTTCTGTCTTGCTTCTTTAACAAGTTCTTGTCTATTTTGTATTGTGGCTAATTATAAATCAGTAAGATTTAATATCAGCAGTGTAAGACCATGCTGTTCAGAATTAAAAGAAGCCAAGACAAGTAAATACATCCTGATATTTTGGCATTTTACTTTAGTATCTGTTGTATTATTAGTGTGTGCTATTTAGGAAAAAGCACTGAAAGGTATGTGTATGTGTGTTTCATTCTGTCACTGCTAGGTTTGATTTTATTTTTCTTTCCCCTGAAGAGAATTACGATGTTTCAGGTAGCATCAGATGCTTAATTTAGGAATTTAATAGGATTATGATGGTCTATTATTAATTGAGCCACAAGGAATAGGTCTGAAGTTCTAAAATGTGATATCTTTCCTTGTGGGAACTGAATTCTCTTGCTGCTGGCAGTTGTGGCTCATGTGATCTTTGCTGACTCTCACCTCAAGTAGTTCATGGGATTATTAAAACTGCTAGCAACTAACCATCTACAGAACTGTTAACTCATACCAGGCAATTATGTGGTATATGGCAGGTAGTTTCAAGTTAAACTTTGAAAAATCAACTAAAATGTACTGGGGAGAAAGAACTTTAAAAAAAAAAAAAAAAAAAAAAAAAAAAAAAAAAAAAACTTTAATAATAGTTGTTTTTTAGANTTTAGAGTTTGTTAGAGTCCACTGCTATGTTCTTAAGGCACGCTTGTTTGAGTTGAGCAACAATGCCAGAAACCCAGTCTTCTTTTTGCTTGTACTGGGGATCCACATGCACAATGCTTTTGAGTTAGTAGCTGCTCTTGGAGAGTCTGTCAGAGGACAAGCATCCTGTCATTCAGAGCAGCAAATATGTCTTTCTTGGGAAATTTGTCTATAAAACTACACAAATAAGAGGAAAAAAAAATCAGAAAGTTTCCCTCCCCCAGCTCTTATAACGATGTAAAAGGTTAAATGGCATTAAGACATGCCAAATTCAATTTTTTTAATGGTACAAAGTGTGCATGCAGTGCTTTATCAAAATGAAAACAAGACAAACAAAAAAGAGAACTCACAGGAGCTTCATGCTTGCCTAAAAATTGTGTCGAGGCAAATCTTGACAAATCATTATGTGGATATTGCAGTGTCCAAGTTAGGAGACGCTCTTTTGGAGCCACTGGGAAGCTAATCAGGAACCTCAGAAGGTAGCTGTCAGGCTAGTCATGATTTCAAGTCACTGGATCTCTTTTGTTTGAGGTAGTAATGGCTTCTTGAATTTGTCTGTTTTGGAATTTTTTATTAAATGCCATTGAGCCACCTATCGTCTGAATCACTTGGATATCTTACAGGCCATCTCCTTAATCACTTGAGGTTAGCTTTGATGTTCAAGAAAGTTCTTTTTAGGGTTAATATTCTACTAACTTTGCACTGGATTCCCTTTTGTAACCAGGTTTCTGGATGGTATTATCAAATACCAAATAAGCTAAAATGAATTCCAGCAGCTCAGGTCTTCTCCTGCCTTAACCAAGGAAAGAGGAGGATCTTGCCACCACCTTGAGGGTAGAGTTCTGGCGGTGGATATTTTTAGCGTAGGCATCATCCCAATAACTTTTGTAGTGCTTGAGTTTGCTGACCTTGTGGAACGTATTAGAGACAAGCGTGTTTACAGAAGGTGGGGTTTTTTTTAGATGGGTGGGAAAGAGTGGAGTCCTGAATTAGCATAGAAAGCTATTTGCAACTGAGAGTGAATTTGCATAGAAAGAGTGTACGCTGTTTTTCCACAGTAATTACCTGCCTAGATTTGCCAGCTCTTTTTCTTCCAGTTGGAAGAATGGATTTTAAGATTAACTTTTTAGGTGACCTTCAAAGCAACTCTGCATAAACTACTTGTAAGATCTGAATCACAGGACAGAGTTCTTTGGTACTCCTATTAGACTATTTTTATCTACAAAAGTTAAACAGTAACAAATTATGGGAGGAACTGAGCACAATCAGGGTGTGAAATGTCTAAAGTATTTGTTTAAAATCTGTTAAATCTGTTCCTACCATTATTTTTTTTTATCCCTGTTGCATAATTAAACAAATGCCACCTGTTTCCGGAATGCTATTATTTCTTAACTCCAAGAAGTGAATAATTTTATTCTACTGATAGAAGCATAGAAGCTTCAAAACAGCATCTGCACCAGAAAGAGAAGGTTGGCATTCTGTTGCTCCAGAAAAGCTCTTGTCCTTGCTGTGGAAGGTCAAATGAGGCTGACAAAGCAGGAAATAAAATAACATTGCAACAGGCATTTATCTGTGCAGGAGAAAAAGGTAAAATAAGATCAACAAGACAGGCGTTGTTTTTTCTTCTTCTCCAAGATAAATATCAGAAGGTTCTTAGTATTTGCATGCTCCATTCCCTGTTACCTTCAGATGTATATTCAAATGCAAAACCAAAATAGATTTAGGTAGCTGATGCAGTTCCTGTCTGTCCTACCCTTCTTCTGTGGCAGGAGTAGCTGGATGTGAAGTAGTCACTCTCCTGAGTCACTGCAGTTTACATCCTGGTGTGCTACGGGAGTCTGAAGTTCATAGTAGTTCATTTTATTATATCGGGCTACAGTCTGGGGTGTCTCAGACTGCCACTTGCCTTGGAGCTCGTGCTGTTTACAGAAAGAGGCTGAGGCAGGCAATGTACAGCAGTAGCTTTGGTTGTCCTGGTGCATTCTGCCAAGGAGATTGAGTGAGTCAACATTTGGTCTGAACAGCTGAGTAGACAAGTCTATGCCACTCATAGATCAAGATGAAGTATCTGTTGTGTCCCTCATTAATAGTTTGATCTTCTGGACTCTTGTAGATTCAGTCTACTTTATTGTCTTCATTCTGTGCCTTCAACATACCTCTTCTTCCCTCCTTCATCACTTAGCTTTGTTATTTCTAGAGTTGGGCATCTCACTGGAAGTACAAATGCCTGCGGAGAGACAGTCTGAGGACTAAAGAATCGCCTCACAGAATTGGTTTGAAACCAGCTGGTATGCACCATTGCTGTGTATAATACACTTCTAGTAAAAAGGCGTAACACTTTGGAGTTGTCAAGGTATTATACCTCTGGAGTGATAGGCACTTATTTTCAAAAAAAGTATTGGTTTGATCAACTCAGCTTTGAGATATTCATCTTCAGGTTCGAGCAAATAAGATGAAGGATTTGTACTTATTGAAATCAAAATCCTTAGTAGAGATTAAGAGTCTTAAGCACAGGAAGTCCTTGATTCCTTTGTAGGCCTAAATTCAAGAAAGCAATTATGGCAAATCTACTATTTATTGAAGCATCTGATATTTTTCCTAGTTAAAGTGTTTCACCATTCAAGTAATAAATGCACTATATTTTACAAATCAGAAAAATGGTATTAATGATTCTCAGCTGTATTCTGAATACATTGCTTTTTCCTTTTACTTCCCCTATTTCAGCACCTGCAAAGAGCCACACACAAATAAGGTTTGTACAGCTGGAAAGATTGAAATATCAGGGTTTTTTGCCTTTCTTTAAAGTATGGATCTGCCTCTGAAGAATCGGGGATTGGCAAGTCTGAAATGTAGTCGTAATTACTTTGAACTCCTTTGTTTGTGGAATGCTAGGATTGAATGTTATTTTTGCAGCTTAATATGCTGTGTGATGCCAAGTGGTTATTTCCCACATTGCCCTGTTATTCAGCTGCTCAAAAAACTTGAGCATGAAGTAGCAATTGTTTTCTTAGAATGAAAGATTTGTATTCATAGTCAATTTATATCGTGATTCTCTCTAGTGAAAATGGAGAGGAGAGGGGAGACATGAAAAAGGGCAGCAAGAGAGGACTGAAAGAATGTCTGATTTAACCAGAATCCACCTTGATCTTATCTGTTTCTCAATATTCCATGGTTTTTAAAAGTGTTTTTCTGACAGGCTGTGGATATCAGTCAACTCTGGAGAAGTCTGACCTGTTCAAATCAAAGGTTAATGGTTAATTTAGTTAAGGTAAAGACTAATTAGATTAAATGGACTTTTATGGTATAGTCAGTTATGCTGTTAGTTTCAATGGGCACCAATTCAAGCTGCTAGCATTTCAAAGTAGGTCTCCGGAAGCACTTTAAGATCCCTTTATACCTCTTGGACAAAAGTTAATGGATTGAATATTGTTCCTCACACCCTGCTGAGCTATGCAGCTATGGAGCTCAGCCCTGGGACATTTAAGATCGAGTCCAACAGTTGACCTAGCACTGCAAAATCCACTGTTAAACCATGTCCCTAAGTGCTACATCTACATGTCTTTTAAATACCTCCAGGGATGGTGANTCCTGCTGGCCACGCTATTTCTGATACAAGCCAGGATGCTGTTGGCTTTCTTGGCCACCTGGGCACACTGCTGGCTCATATTCTGCTGGCTGTCAACCAACACCCCCAGGTCCTTTTCTGCTGGGCAGCTTTCCAACCACTCTTCCCCAAGCCTGTAGCATTGCCTGGGGTTGTTGTGACCCAAGTGCAGAACCCAAGAACAAGCACTTGGCCTTGGTGAACCTCATACAGTTGGCCTCGGCCCATCGATCCAGCCTGTCCAGACCCCTCTGCAGAGCCTTCCTACCCTCAAGCAGATCGACACTCCCATCCAACTTGGTGTCATCTGCAAACTTACTGAAGGCGCACTCGATCCTCTCTTCCGGGTCATTGATCAAGATAGTAAAGCGAACTGGCCCCAGTACTGAGCCCAGGGACTCAGTATTCTTGATTATGATACTGTTTGTAACTGGATTTAGATAGTTAACACTGACAAAGGTTTGTTTCAATAAAATTCAGTAATGAGGAAAAGTATTTTTACTTTTAATAGCAGCCCTGCATTTTATTCTTTACATATGTTTAGAAAAACCCCTTCATAAAATACCTTGCCGTATTTGCTCATTAAGTTTTACAAGACGAAAATACTTTTGAGTTAAAATTCCAGTTGCCTAATATGGTACGTACATATTAGACTGTACTTGCAAACACATCTTGCAAAGCTTTGGGCTTTGATTAAGCCTAGATCTTGATTTGCTGCCTTATATGTTTCCCACATTGGGCTGCACTTTGAGGCACACGTGTAGTGTGCTCAGACGGGAGGGTCTGTCATTACTGTGGAACTCGCTGGCCTCTTCTGCTGGTTTGTCTCACCTCTGTAGCGTGACAAAAGCCAGAAGACTGGCCAGGGGAAATGCTTGTTCCTGGTATGTGGCCAGCAATGGAAGGGCTTTTAAACATCCGTCCTGGGGAACACTCCCTAAAAAAACGTACAGGGATTGAATGCCATAAACTGGGGGAGGTCAAGCAGGGAGGCTGTTACCGAATCTGTGATAGCTTCATTTCTGGTTTTGTCTTCATGGAGCACTTATTACCCTGGCCATCTCTCTGTCCTAACACTGCAAAGAGCCAATATGCTCCAAATTATGATGTAGAGGACAAAATGCCACCACATTTACTCTAACTTTGTAGTGCTCTAGCTCAAATGAAGTTAGAGAAAAGCCTCAAGTTTTGTTTGTTTAGTTTTAGTTACACGGATGTCAATAGCTGTGCTCTGATAAAGTTCTCTGCTTGCCACTATATAGTGGAAGATGTGATCATATTTGGAGAACAATTGTAGTCCTTGAAGCATAAATTTGGGCAGAAAGTCTTAATTTAGTCATTTTTCATGCTTCCTCATTTGTGTAATTTATTTGCAGAAGTTTTAAATGAGGCATTTTTCATCTCTGTATCTCTTCGTCACCTATCATATTTTTCCTTCCTGATGTATAATAGATTTGTTTGGCAAATTTGGATTTATTTTTGTAAGGTAGCACACTTATTTTCCAGAATTGAAAAAAAATTTGGCAAAATATCTTTCCTCACAGTTCAAGGTGGGAATTGCCACAGGAGACAAAATTACCATTGTAAATTGTGCTCCCTGGGAGGATCTCTTACAGCAATAGTTACTATTTATGTTTCTTATTGGCATGCCTATGCTAAGTCAGGATAAACCATCCCTGAAATTGGATGGATTTTTTTATTATTTTTTTTTTTTTCTCCAGTTGATCAGAGTTGAAAGTTCAAAGTCTGGATTAGGTAGAAATTGCTTCAAAATCTGAAAGATCATAATAGTAATTGATCAAAAAGTACTGGATTAAACCCTTGCAGAGTTTACCTACCAAATTAATTATGGAGCAGATCGTAAGCATGTTCATTTATTGAGTCCAAAATTGCTTCGCTGTCTGCTCGAAGTATGTCTTGATTCTCTCAGAAGAGCAGTACAAACCAGACAGAGTTGTCTCTACCTTTGTGTACCTTCCCATGATGGAATTCTTTGAGGAAATTTGTGGTTATTGGGGCTGTGAATTTAAACCACTGTCTGCTGGCAGAATTTGCTGTCAATTTGAGAGTGTCTGTTGGGGTATTGCCATGTAATTGTAAAACCTGTACACTTGAATCTTTGCTTCAGCCTGTGTCTTTTACTACCAGAAGAATATTTCATTGTATTGTAGGAAGGCACAAATTGTTTGTTTGTTTGTCGTCCGTGTGTCCCCCCCCCCCTTCTTATGGAGGTTGTGGTAAATGTAAACACAGACTAAAGGAATTCATGCAGTCTTTATTGCAGATCCATAAAATCTGATATCCAGATTAGGGAAGTAAGAGAAACCAAATGGAGGATAAGGCAGCTCATTCAATATTAATTTTCCAAATTTAAGCAAGACTGAAACCCCTTGAAGAGATGAACCGTTATCTTGGTATTCTTACATCTTTTCCCACATGGACTCTTCTAATATAATTTATCTTTTGACACCAATACTCATCTCAAAGTTAAAGTGCATCTGACATGCTGTTAGCTTACAAACTGGAGTTTACATACCCAAGCATATTACCTTAAACCTAAACAAAGGAAAGCAGTTACTCTGTTTCCTCTAATATCTTGGGAATGAGACCTAGAAGAGAACTAAAGTGGTAAAAAACCCAATGGTTTCAAATCCTGCACTCCTCTCCCCTTCTTTGTCTTCTCTTCTGCTTTCCCAGTAAATATTACTTATGGTACTGATCTCAGTCTTCCAAACTGAAGTTTCTCCAAAAACTCAAACAGTGGGGGAAGCTAACCTAGGGTAGAAGTGGCAGAGCAAATAGCAGCAGCCAACAAGAAATGAAAACCTGAGCAATAATTGGGAAGATTCAGCAGACATGTACTTGTCCAAATACAGCTTTTCTGAAAATCTGTTTAAAAAAATAATTAAAAATTACTCTTTTCTGTAGGAGTATGTTGCCATTGTGTTACACTACTATTTTTTAAATTGTATTACAGCGGTACTCAAGCCCAGTCAACATTGGTTATGAAATATTTATAAATTGCAGAAATTATTCTTTATTTCATTTAGCAGAGTAAGGTGTTGATCCTGCAGCTTACTCCCTTTGGGCTCAAGTGTAATTCTATTTAAAGCTGTAGATAATTGTACGCTTCTAATGTTTTATAGACTTTATTCAATAGAAAAAAAATGAAGAAAAAGAATTGTTAACAAATCAGTCCAGGTTGTGACATACTGAAAGACAAAGAGCATAGGAGGCTTTGGGAGCCTTATTTCAAGACAGTGCTCCTTTGGATTTACATTTTGGCATGTTGAAAACTTGCCATAGTACTGACATTTTGAGACATCCAGTTTAGTTACCTTCAGATGTACACTACAGATCCTATGTGGCTTTTATGACATCCGCAATTCTGTTACATAGAAAGTACTGAGAAAACAGATTATTGTCTTTTTATTCCAGACACTTGTGGTGGCCTGTCAGTGTTAATCTGAAATTTGTGATTTTTCTGTCTGATCAGGATGTGTTGCTCCTCTTGTCCTATTCCCCCTGTACTTTTTGAGTATGGCTTAAAGCCACAGAAAGAAAGATGGAAATTTTATTTGATGTTGTGTTTTTTTTTAAAAAACTGCTTGAAATAGCATTTGTGGCTGCAACTAATGCTAGTCATTAAAAGCTCTGGAAATACACCTGTGAATTAGTAACTATTTAATAATATATTTAGTTTCATTTTAGAATTGGAAAATTCAATAGCTTCTCCCAGCACTCCCAGCACTCATGGATCTTCCATTTATTCTACTTTGTCATTTAAGGATTAACACTTGTTTACTAGACTTAGGAAATTTCCTTATGGGTCTTAGGTCCATCTTGAATTGTGATTTGGTAACGTATTACTTACTGTGGGAAAACTCCCTTGGAGGCTTTACTTGAAGTTCGTGCTCCCATCATGAGTTCAGAGCCTGCGGTAGCACGTCTGTGCTAGCTATGACCAGTTCTGGAAAGAGGATGTACTTGACTGACCTTCCTTCCAAAGTGTGTCGGGAGCAATGTGCGGCACAGTCCTGGCATTTCCCCAGGCAGATCAGGGAGACAGAAGGAAATCTGACAGGCTTGCCCATTTTCATCTCTTAGACAGCAAAATGTCATGAGAACAAATGACATCTTTCTGTATGTATATTTTTTCCATGCTGGCATTCATGTATCTGAAGATAGTGACAATATCTGCTTAGAATACTATAAAATGTTGTTTAGTGTACTTTAGAGTATTTAAAAATTGCCTGTGCCTTGTTTAAGACTGGACATGTAAGTATAAGTTAAACCAACAGTCCATCTCACAGAAAAGAGCATTTATTTTTATTCTGTCTTCCACAGTAACTTTCCATTCTGTCTTGGGTTCAACATTACCCTCTAACATGGCTTTATGTCTTTGAATTCAGTAGCGGTCATACAGAAGTACTTCCAGGTTTCATACATATTGCTTTCCTTTTCTCCTTAGATATAGATGGCATCATACCTATTGTATGTAATGTTTAATAGTGCAGTATAACACTGTACTCCTTAGTACTCAGCTAATTATTGATAAAGTAGCTTCAGTAATGTCCATAGGCATGCTGTTTTAAGGTGGTACATTCTCTACACAAGTATATAACAAAGTTTATAAAGTACACGGCTTTTTTGTGCGAACCACTGGGTTGATTTTAATGCAGTAAACCAGTATTCTAGAGCATAAATGAAACGTGTTTTTTAATAATGCATTCTATAAATCCAAATAAATAAATTTTTATCCTTTTTCATTTCTCCCTCATTAACTTAATCCTATAGTAAGCTTCAGTTCTCTTTGGATTATGCGAGTATAGTTTTTGGTGGAGCTGTACCATGTGTTTGAAATGACAGGGGTAAAAACCCAAATGAAACACGTGTCGTTTGTAAAAAAGGACGTTGTTGATCTATACCGTTAGGGTTTAAGCAGTTGGTACTGTTAGCTTGCTTCCTTGTGAAGCAAATTAATTAAGAGATTTTTCATTTAAAAATAAAGAGGGTGTTGGGTTTTTCTTTTTAAATAAAGTAATGGGAGATGTATCTCCTGAGCAAGGGAAATCTTGCAGCAAATTATTACTGGGTTGGGAACACTCTGGAGAAAACAGCCAGCGACCTGTTTTAATTGTGATGAATGAGACAAGTGTACAGCTGAGTACATATACAATTGGTGTTACTTGGGGGTGTTACTTTTCACAGGCATCGTTTCCATCATGCTTGTATCTTACAAGTCCTGTGAATAGCCCTTAAATAAAAAGCAGACGGTATAACTATTTGGATTTTCTAAGCTAGTATCTCCTAATGACTTAGAATAAAGTATTAAGGAAGCACTTCGTTTTACTTAAAATGGCCCACCAATAGCAATAATACTTTCTGAAAATAATTAAAAATACTTTGTATTTATTTTGTTAGGTTACATATTGGACTTTATTATTATTGGTATGTTTTCAGAATTTATTTCTTATCAGCGCATTCCCATGACATTTCCTCTTGTAAAATACTTGACTCTTCCTCCCCACCACCCCCTTTTGTATTTACAAAGTTCACTTTAATTTTTCCGTGTCTATTCTGATTATTCCAGCTGTGGAGGGAGTGACACTCCTGCCCAGCACTCCAGGGGGTTGGCGGCTCTGCGGGCAGGCCCCACGGGGAGCCCTGCTGCCCCACGGGGAACCCTGGCACCCCACAGCGAGCTCCACGCTGTGCATCCCTCCGTCCCCCCAGTCCAGTCCCCAAGTGAGACAGAGCTGTCACTGGTCTGCAACCAGGGGGGCTGTGGGAAACGAGGGGAGGAAGAAGGGAAAAGTGTACGCTGGGGAGAGGAGCAAGGGCTGTCTTGCAGTCCCTTTACCACCTCCCACTGCAGCTTCCAGCACAGATGAAGCTCTCTGGGGACGGACCCTGCCTTTTAATAAGGTCAGACCAAAGGGGGGGATGATGTATGGGAAGAAGGGTGTAATAACACAAAAGATGCAGTACTGCAATACTCATTGGTATTGTAGCAGAGCTGGCAGTAAAGCCTTTTTTGACATTATGCGGTGCCATTGCGAGGGCAGAAGAACCAGTGGGGTCACCAGAGACCTCCATGTTGCTGAGCTCTGTCTGCCTACTGGCCATGCATCCTTCATTACAGTCTGAACGACACGATGCACTCTTTGTTCTCCTCATGCACCTCCTGAGCTGGGAAAGAACCCTCCGTGGCTTCGTGGGCACTGACCGGTGTGAAAAGGATGCGTGTGGGTGTTGGGAGACGTAGTCAGTGCTGATGCGAGGCCGCCTGCAGCGACGGTGTCTCTGGGTCAGGGGAAGGGTTTGCCGTAGCGCTGCTGGAGAGTGTAGGTTCTGTCTCTTGGTGCAACTTTGACCTCTGTAATCCCCCAAAGGGGAGGCACTGGGGAAGACAAGATGGAGACAGCTTCTCAGTCTTCAGCTGAGGCACATAAACGGAACGTATTAATACCTTTATATTAGTGTCAAACATTGAGGAAAATCTTGATTTGCACAATTACAAAACATATTTTTATAGATTTGTCTCTGTCTGTCCTGGTTTTATTTATATCCCAAGCAAAAATTTCAACTTTGAAATTAAAAAACCCTCTGGTTCTGCCTTGAAATTAGGAAGATGAATCAAAAGCTTCTCTTACGGAGTTTGTGGTTTTGTTTTGTTTTCCTTTTTGTCCTCACAGTTTCCAGTCATCCTTCTGCCTAGTTTCTGCTTTCTGATGTTTTTCCTTTACTATCTTTTTGCTCCTAAAATGCTGAATATTGCCTGACCAGAGAGGATATTATCTTCACAACTGTATTGCTTTTACCTGCCTGTCCCCCACCCTTTCTATTTGATTTAGGTAAAGTTCTGCCCATATTTTGGGGCTGGGAACTGGCAGTATTTGTACTTGGCTACTGAAAGGACTAAAGTGTTAACTTTCTCATTGCAGGTGATGAGGAAAAAAGTTCCATGAACCTTTGTTGTATTAAGGATAGTTTTAATGACGTGATCAGAAAGTTAAGCAAAGAGTACCGTAAGGCTTGATGTGGGTAGGAAAAACTTAAATTTCAGTAGGTTCTGGATCTGCTGTCCTCACAAAGATACAGTGCTTGGTATGATCATTTCTCTTCAAAATAGCTCTGTCATTGTGAGTGACTCCACAGTAAAAAAAGTGAAAAAAGGAGGGGGAGTGAAGTTTTAACATGTGACTGCAGTAACATATCATCTTGTGGTTAAAAATGAGCAGTTATTTGACTGAAATAATCTGGAAACAATTTCTCTTGCTGGCTTTACTAGAAAGTCAGCTGTTTTTCTGAAGTGCATCCTAATTCCCTGAATAGGTAATAAAATTCAAACAATATTTTTATCTAGTTTATTTGAAAAGATTATTTATTTTTTTAATGGTGAGTAAAGAATCACTCTGCCACATGTGCACAGGCTGAACTAGCTCTGTCCTCTTTTCTACAGGCAAGGATAGTTTCTTGTTAATTTTTGGAGGATATCTGTGTAAAAATAAGAAACAGTTTGGCCATATATGTTTGGCTCGTTTATTTAGTTTTTAGGGTTTCATAAGGAGTACGTAGATATTCTTGAATGTAACACTGAACAGATTTCTTGTCAGGTAACTTAACCAGTCAGTTCATCATTTATTTCTTTACCTGGTTTTGACAGATGGGATATTATAAGCTGACTCTAAGAAATTCAGTTAATTCAGTGGTGAGCAAACTAAGTTACTGATATCAAGATGTAACTCTGATAAGGACTGAGCTGGTAAGTAACTAAAAGTCAGTAACTGAAAGGCTTAGCTGGTGAGCCTGTGTCGAGGAGTTCAGAAGTTTGTGCAGGAGGCCTAGAGTTTCTTTCACTTAAAATGTGGCAAAATTTTCTAGTGTTTGTGTTCTCGGGGAAAAACATTAAAGGAAGAGGCTCAAGACCCAACTGGATGGACATTTAACTTACCAGGTGTATTTGGACTAAACGAAGAGCTCATGAGTAAGAACGGGGGAAAAAAAAGAATTTGTCAGCAACAAATGACATAGAGGTCAAGATATGAAGTTATAGCATTACAGTTGCAGAAAATAAGCTATGTAAGGTCTTGCAGAAGAAATTGGAACAAACAGCTGTAAAAGTTAAAATAGAGCAAGAAGAATGCAAGTGTGACCTCTGCAAGGTCCAGATGGGATAGAGGATAAAAATGATTTGAGTATGGTCCAAAAACTAAGTAGCAATTCCTGAATGTTGACAAGACAGTTAAGGCAAGCTGCATACTGGTTCTCTCTTAGAAGTCACTGGAACATAGTAGATCCTCGAGAAAATGTGTGTATTTCCTTAAGTCTTTCAGAGAAGTGGAGAGAGGATGAAGCCATATTATTGGAGAGTGACATATTTTGTAAAAACACTTAAGAAGATGGAAAAAGAGCTAAGAGGACAAGAGTTCTGTTAGCGTACTCTCAGCAGTGTATGCTGATTAACTGTGAAGACTTTCTCAAGCCTGTTCTTTTGGGAAATTCTACAAGTTTTATTTCCTTGGTTTTTTCCTCTTTAAAAGATGATTTAGACTGCCTCAAGTTTGTTGTGAGAAGCTGCAGGATTTATGAATCTGCATTCTGAGATCAGAGCTTTAAACAATGAAATTTAGCATCCTATCATTGGCAGCAATTACTGCTAGATGCATCAAGAGAAAGTAAAAAGAGCTACTTAGCTCTCTTTGCATGATTCTTCTCTGGCATTTGTTTGTGTGGAACTGTGATGCTGAATTCTGAACAACCCATATGCCCTTGAGAAACTAATATAAATGGAAAGATAGATTTTTCTAGGGAGATTTGCACCACTTGCTTACGTAAGAATGAAGCCTTAAGAGTTTTTGGAATGTTTTCCCCTTTCTTGCCCTCTGTTATGGGTTATTACTTTTATTATTTTTCTGTTGACATCCGCTATAGCCCTTTGACATATATTTGAAGGCAGTTTTGAGCAAACACTCTCTCACAGAATAACAATGTATTCAGTTCATAACACTGGCTGGATGGTTGCATTCAGTTTCGGTCAGTGGCTCAATGTCCAAGTGGAGACCAATGACGAGTGGCCTTTCTCAGGGGTCAGTACTGGAACCGGCACTGTTTAACATCTTTGTAGGTGACATGGACAGGGAGATTGAGTACACCCTCAGCAAGTTTGGTAATGACACCANCCTGTGAAGACAAGCTGAGAGAGCTGGGATTGTGCAGCCTGGAGAAGAGAAGGCTCTGGGGACACCTTAGAGCAGCCTTTCAGTACCTAAAGGGGGCCTGCAAGAAATCTGGAGTGAGACTGTTTACAAGGGCATGGAGTGATAGGACAAAGGGTAATGGTTTTAAACTGAAAGAGGGTAGATTTAGATTAGATATTAGGGAGAATACTCTCTACTGTGAGGGTGGTGAGACACTGGAACAGGTTGCCCAGAGAGGGTGTGGATGCCCCATCCCTGGAAATGTTCAAGGCCAGGTTGGATGGGGCTTTGGGCAACCTGGTCTAGTGGAGGGTGTCCCTGCCCATGGCAGGGGGGTTGGAACTTAGATGATCTTCCCCTCCAACCCAAACCATTCTATGATTCTATGAGTTGTAACAGAATTCAAAGCTTGTTTATAAATCAATAATCTGTTGTCACCTGAGAACTTGTCCTTGCAAAACATAAAGCCAAAGAGCTGCTAAACCTAAACAATTGGCATAAGTAACACATTTCTTCTAAAATGTTGACTTTTAAATTTTTACCTGAATATTTTTCATAGTTCTTGCAAATATTTATTGCTGCACTTTAATACGAGAAACTCAAGATTTTTCTTTGCTGTTTCTTTCTGCTCTTTGTGTCTAAAGTAAATTTTGTGGCTAATTTTAGAATTCTTCATTTTGAGACTAATCTTTGCCCATTTCAGGAAAATCTGTTTGCCATATTCGATTTAAAAATTTATTTTTTAAATACACATGACTCTAAAGACCCAGGTTCTTTTCCTTTGTTTTTTACCTACTCTTGACCTGCCACTTGTTTCAGACTACTGATTTCAGTGAAGTACTATATAAGAACAGTATTTTATCACTGTCCAGAAAATGGACTCATCTGGTCTTAAAATGTAATTTTGACCAGGATGTTCTTTTTCTTTCTTTTCTTTTCAGCCCAATCACTGAAAGAGTTTGCTCGGCTCCTGATTGCTGTTGAAGAGGAGAGGAGACGACTGGTGAGTTTGCTTGCAATAATATGTTACATTTGGCCTCTTTTTGTATAAAATAGTACTAGTGGGTTTTGTTGGTTTTCTGTTGGGGTTTTTTTGTTTGTTTTTGGTTTTTTTACTTCTTCAGATGATGTTAAGTATTTCATAAGAATCACCTGAAATTGTGCAAAGGCAGAAATGTGCTAGCAGAGACTCCAGCAATTTTAATAGTGTTCAGCCAAATACTTTTGAATCTATTTAAAAACTCTTTTCTCACAATTTCCTACCTCCCCGCTCCCCACCCCAAAATAACCTTTAAATGCTGCTGTGCTGTTCCTTTCCCCTCTCTTGTCTTACTAGTCACAAGGCACAACAATAACGTAAATTGTAAAGAAAGAGCTTATAGTGGAAATGTAGATCGGAATTGATATTTAATGGAATACTTTTATTGTCCAGTGAATGATGGTTGGACTTGATGATCTTAGAGGTCTTTTCCAACCTTAAAGATTCTATGATTCTATGAATGTATACTAGTAATCCAAGAATATGATAAGTGATAAGAAGAGAAACCAAATTCATCACCTCTGAGGAACTTGCAGACTACATTATAGATCAGCCTTGTCAGATTTGTCCTTTGTTATGGTGTTCTTATTCCTTTTGTCCATACTGATGAATCTACAGTGTGCTTTCATTTGTATTTCTATTCAGATGTAGCTTTGTTAAAGAAGTTTTAATTATATTCTTATACAATTGCACAAAAGCATTTGAAGTACTTTTTTTCTTCCTTGGAAGTCAAGCATGAATAAAGAAGTGAGGTAAGGATTAACCTTAGTAGGGGGATTTTTTAAATATTGTGAAAGTCTAACTAGCTCAGATCTGTCCAAAGACTATGCCTGTCCTTGTTTTCCTTCCTCTTATGAGTACTTAGGGAGGTGAGGAAAAGGATTTTCTGACTCAGATTGGAGGAAATTTATTAATCTGGGAAGAGGCTTACATAAAGTTCTCTTAGTCCTAGGAGTAAATGACCATAGAATTGGTCTCCCGCTATTTCTATTTATGTAAATATTTTAAAGTGGCAAAATCATAAGCATCTATACGGTACAGTTGCTTCATTAATATCACCTAAGCCTATAAAAGTGCAAAAATTTTGCTTCATGCTAAATATTTTTTCCCAGGTAGATGAAAGAATGAGGTGACGGAGTACTTACCACCTCAAAAGACATTTACAAGAACAGTTTTTAATTAATTAGTTAAACAATGTTTCAAATGAACAGCTTTCCAGTTTGGGTTAAAGATTATTGTGAGCTAATTATTAGAAAAAGGAAGAGCAATGAATAGGTGAAGGTTTTATTTTTCAGACTGGTTAGTCTTTCAGAATATGAAAGACTATATATGTAATAACTCATAATTTCCCTTTATCTTTCTGTTTTTTCCTCAGAGAAGTCACTCCCTTTTTCAACAAGTTTGTGGCCACTCTATGGTATATAATTTGATTTTCCCATATAAAGTTTTACTTTGTATCTTGTAGAAAGGCCATTAGAGTAAAAGAGGAGAAGAAACATTAATTTTATTTAAAAAAGACCCATCAAAGAGAAAGATATTTCTTGTTGTATTTCATTATGACTCCAGTGGGAGTGCCTGGATTGTATAGCTCAGCTGGTAGATCCCAATGCAGGGTCAGAGACATGGGTGAGATTTCAGTCTCCCGGAAAAATATTTTGAAATGGCTTTAAGTTGAGTAGAATGTGATCATCAAATCATTGTAAACAAAGTGGCAAATAGTATTCATGTGTGGGGAAGCTGCTTTTGATGGGAAATCATTTGCATCCAGCTTTTTGCTGAGTTTGAAAGAGCCCCGTTCTGTTTGTTCTTCAAACTGAATGCTCATACTGAAAGCATCAAGGATACACAGTTATCATGGTAGTGATATGTGAACAAGAAAAAGCAGCAAACTTAGAATTTCTCTGGTTTTAAAAAATCTTCCTGTTAGTGGAATTTATTGATTATTATTGGAATTAAACTTCTTAAAAATTTGTCCTGGTAGAGCCAAATGCAAAAATGAAAACCTAAGGCTTGAAAAAATACATGTAGGATAAACCAGTCCCTCCTAGATCTCCACATAGTTACTGTGCCCATGCTATTCTTAAGAGGTAAATTTTATAAATGAAAAGGATAGTTTCATCATCTTTTTTTTTTTTTGTTTTCCGAGTTTATGCCCAGTGCCACATTGTGATGGCACTTACAAGACAGAGAAGCTTTCTGTCGCGTGTTGGGCTGCATTACTTACTGCTCTGGCCCTGTGTCACAAAGTTCTAAATGCTCTGTGAAAGTACCCAGGGTGTTGCTGCTGCACTCACTTCGTACAGTCGTACAAACCAGAGATCCTGCTATGGTGCAGCGTACTGACTTAAAGATTGTGTCTGGTTTTATTTAGAGGCAAAGGACAGGCTCTCCTGACATTTTTCCCCTGAAATCCAGTAATTTGCAGCTTTTCATACTACTAGAATGAGTGTATTTATTGTATCTTATGGTATATGTCTTTGCTGTAAGGGCTTAGAAGTTTAAAAACAAATCAAAAAAGCAATACAGAATGTATCACCTTTGCCAAAGACACTTGGTTTTTATTCTTCAGTTCTCTTACTGCAGTTTTCTGCATGCCATCATAGAATCCAGAGGTCCCTGTGAGGATCAGTGTGCCTTGCTATATGCTGTTCAGATTGCTAGCAGTAAGTTTTCTGCTTGACAACATTGTGATTTAACTGTGAAATCTTCAAAACATTTTTTGCCTATTTCTGAGGAAGTATGGAGCATTATGCATACATTTTGGTTCCTCTGCTGGAAACACTTCAAGCCAGCCAATTTGCAGATTATTGATGATTTTAGAAAAAGCTCTCAGCTGACCGGAAAGCTCGAGACAGGACATGCAGGTCTTTAAGAACTTGATTTCCTTCACTTATGCATAAAAAGAGAAAACTTGGCAAAGCTCTTTTTTAAAAAAGCTTCTTCTTTCTGACATTTTGCAGAAGGCTTGGAGAAAAACAGCTAGTCAGTGTTGAGACTATTTATGGATACACTTCATCATACCATTTACAACTTCCTTTTATTTCTTGATGTGTGTGACCATAAAAGACAGTATTGTATCAGCGAATGCTGGATGTACCGCAATATGGAATGACAGATGTTAATTTTACTTATCAGCTAATGATCTTGTTTCCCTGTCTTGAATTTTATGTTAATAATTTATCACCATGCATATGAGTGCATGAATCAGATCTGAATATGGAATGTATATATTCATATCACCAATTTATTTCTCAATCTGATGCCTATTAAATTCTTAATACATAATTTTTGTTTGTTTGTTTCGGTGGACACAGGTGTGTTGGAGTGCTTGCCCACTGGATGTATAAATCCTTTCCAATGGTCAAGGAAATAGTTTGAGAGGTGCTTAGCAAGTCTTCTGTCCTTCTGGCATAAAGAACCAAAAGGAACTCCTTTTTGTTTTCTTTAGAAGAAGCTAATGAAACAAGATAGTATGAACAGTATTACTGGGAAAAACACTGAAGTGTAAGGTTAAATAAAACTGTGTATCACATAAATAAATATTCTGCTGTCTAAAGCTTTGCAGCCATTATTATTGGCAACAGTAATAATATGGTGATTACTGTAAGTCAGTTTCTTTTATCCTTGTCTTTTATTTCCTGCTGCTTAAAAAAAAAAAAAAAGACTAATAGTCTTAGGAAAAAAACATAGGTCATGCACCAAACATTTCTCCTTAGAAAGCAAATAAAGGAAAAAGTAACTTGTAAGACATGTTTTTATGATATACAGCCCTATGTTTGATATCTGTCATTTCATGGTGTTCTTAATCTAACGATGCTGTTGGTAAATGGTGCATTAAAAAAACCCAAACCAACCAAACAGTTCTGACTCTTGGATTTTACAAGTAGCGCATCAATAGGCTAAAAAGTCAGATTCATCCCAGCTGCCTTTCCAATTACTTCAGCCACAAGCCACCAGGGAATGTAAAATAAGGACCTCTCTTTCCCAGGGATTATTAGGAAACAATAGAGATGCTATAATTTAATTTCATGTGAATATTTGGATCTATATCAAGGGAACTTAAAGTAATTTCCTTCTGCTTTTGCTGAATTTACATTGTTTCTGTTAAATAAGTGATATGCTTTTATTTGAGAGATTCATGCATTATTTATATTTCCTATTCATTTGATATTGTTAGTAAACTTTATAACAAACAGAAATGTACGAGGCGTGATATAAAATACTAATTCCTTTTCCTTTCAGAGGATTATGCAGTGTTGACACAAGAATAGATGAATTGGTTCATGCTACTGATTTCCTCTTCCTTGAGATCCTCTATGAATTTGAAGCATTGAATGTGTTCTTGAGTGTTGTTATCTTGAATGTAACGCCCTGATTATTTCTGAAAGTTTACTGAATCCCAAACTGAAATAGGCCTCTTAACTATTACATTCTTTGCTCTTTACCCAAGTTTTTATGAGTTGCTGGCAAGTAATGAATGGTCTCAGAGCTTTTCTCTTCGGCATCGTGAATCAGCAAGATGTGTACGGTTACTTTGAATTCCTGACCAATATTAAATACTTCAGGGGGTAGTACAAAAATTCTGAAGTGGATAGTTGTGGACTATGCTCAATGAATATTTTTCTTTCTAACGTCTGTCTCTTTGTATCTCATAATCTTCATGCTTCAGAGAGTATCTCATTGTTGTGGACTCTTCTTGTATTAACTGGATGTTCTCATTGTGGTGCTGTATTTGCCCTCACACAAGGGGTCCGATGGTATCTGCTTCCAGGGAAAGCATCAAAATATTCAGTTTCAAAAGCTGCTCTTGAAGGAAAAATAAATGAACTATTAAAACCAGCTATCCATGGAATGGTACATAAAATCAGATACTGAAGGACACAGCATGTTGTTGAGCAGAATTAACCTTTTCCCTAAAATGTGAAGAGTTACAGATTCCATCAGAAGAATAAGCAGGCTTCTATCCACAGGCACTACGCCCTTTATAAAGGGGAGAAATCATAAAATCATATCCTAGAACCCTGAAACCTCAGAGCATACACCTGGCATTTTGTTTCACATGGACACTCTCTTAAAATGACAAAAAATAGTGTATGATGGTATTTTGATATACTTGGTAACTGCTTTCAGTGCTCTTCACCTCTCAAATCAATTTTGGCATGTAAATTAATCTCTTTTGTAGTAACCAGCCTGCAAGGAGACTGTCTGAAAGCATCTTACTACAAATGAAGGAACACCACCACAAATAAGAGAGTTTCTTCTCTTTGTAATTAGGACTGGTTCTTTGTTTGTGGGGTGTTTTTGTTTTGTTTCATTTCTTTATTTGGGTCGTGTGTCGTCCCCGTCCCCCCCCCATTTTTGCTGTTTTAAATTAATTAAAAAACACCTCAAAGCTGTTTCTTTGGGGGCTGGTTTTTTTTCCTTACACTTAAGATGGCCTGTACATACCCTATTGAGCAATTAAGGTAGCATGTACTGTGGTGTTAACCTAAATTCTTTGGAAAGACTTTCTGAATTTGTGTGTCAGACTAGTAATTAGGAAATACTCATTTCCTAAGTAACTGAGCTTTCTATTGAACAAGGAGCAGTAAATCAGCACAGAATTATTTTATTTTATTATAAAAATTATTTTTACATTTATTTATTATTTTATTCCCCTTTCTCCTACTGCAGGTATAGTAGGCTACATATTTGATATGAATTGCAGAAGAAACCCATGTCTCTGGTAAATGAAATTCTACAAGATAGGAAAATACTGACTTGAGTGCTTTTGTTCATCGTCATTTGTTTTTGTTGTTTTGAGATGAGTTTTTTTGTTTGGGTTTTTGTTGTTGTTGGGGTTTTTTTAGACCATCAACTTACTGTCCACTGGCAGACAAGCTAAGTTTTAGAAATCATTGAGAAAATTATTGTAAACAAATCACATGCCTTCATAAACTTTTTTGTTGGACCCCATTTGGAATACTTGTTCTATGCATGTCTGGTCAGAAAGCATTATATTCACTAGATAAAATACAGAGATAGGCAACAAGGAAGGCTAGACGCACGGAAGCTCAGGATGAAAAAAGACTATCTATGAGGAGGACTCTGAGTAGCTTGAGTTCAAATAAATTAGATCAATGTTATTTGGAGACCTGGGATTCATTAATTGCAATGATGTATCTCATTACCCTTTAAAATTTTTGGCAGATCAGACCTACTAGTCCTCAGGAACAGGTTAACACTTCAGCCCTTGAAATTAGATTTCTCTTTTTTTTTTCTTTTTTTTTCTTTTTTTTTTAATTATTTCTTGCTGATACAGTTGTCAGTCTTACTTCCTAAGACATAACCAGAACAAACATTTCAACTCTTACTTCAAATACAACTAAACATTTCTGTCACTGTAACCCTGCTTGTGGTCCAGTTTCCTCAATGCCTTTTATCAGAGACTTCTGCTCCACTGCCTGATCTGACCCATTGGCAAATACCATGAGAAATGAGTGAAAAAGACAAAAGAAAAAACACCTCATCCATTGTTCTCCTCTTATTGAGTACATCACTAGGGAATTTATTCTGTATGCAAGGTAGAGAGAGGTATCAGTGCCACCTCTCTAGGTCCCCCGCAGCATAATTTTTTCATGCCTGGAAGTGGACAGAAAAGCCCTGCAGAGTAGGGCAATGCATCAGCAGATTATGTCCTAGTCCTCTTTTGCTGTCTAGGCAAGAGAAATTGGGATCTAAAAGACTGATTTGGGGAAACATCTACTTCTAAGAGCTCAAAAGGGTAGTTGCTTCGCTAGAGGAAAACCAAACCTGCAACATTTAAGGATACACATGCCTCAGACTGCAGAAATTGGTGGTTGCTGCTTCATCCCTTTTTACTGTAAATTGCTCCTGGAAGTCTTTGGACAAGCCATGGATACTTCCTAGTGTTGGAGAGCTTAGTAGAGAATTTCCAGCCTCACTGTCTTCCTGCTTCCTTTTCATCCTTCTGGAATTTGTCTCAGATCCCAAAGTGTGAAAGGAGAAAGTTTTGTCTAGACAGGTGAAAGTTGCCTAACCTGTGGGTGCATGTACACTGTAGTTATCTACATTTTTCTGGTCTAGGTTCACATTATGGAGTCTGTGGAGAGAAATGGGAACTTTTCAGATATTGTCAACTTTAAGTAGGTACTTGAAAAGTAATTTACTGTCAGTTTGTGCATATGTTTCTCTTTGGGACGTGTGTGAATTTTTACCTTCTAGATTATTAATTTGGGTAAATCTTCAATTTTTGTGGAAGATGCTAATTTATTCCATTTATTTTAGTTTATAGAATAATTTTTGCTTAAGTTTTTCATTTGTCTCTTCTGGAGAGAAATACGGTTTGTCATTACCATACATAATATAATATGAATTCTCATTTTTAAAATATGTAATACTATTTTGTTGAGGCTTTTGCCTTTTAGCCTTGGAAATTATTGCAGAAGAGAGAGGATGTAGACAGCAGCAGTGTATGGTTTTCTTCTGTCTTTTAGCTCTCGAATGGTTGGAGTAACACTGCTACAGAAAATTTTAACTAATGAGTGGTTTTCAGAACCAACTTTGTGCCCCAAATCTGAGTCAGCTTTGTGTCCCAACTACTGTCAACATAAAAATTGGGAGGTAACTCAAGTGGAGTTCAGCAACACCTAGAAGAATGTTTTTGTATTCTTATTGATTGCATATTTGTAGAGTATTTTTTTGGACCATTTAAGAAAATGTCCAGTCTTCCCTGTTGTGTTGGTACAAGTGTTTGTGTGACTGTGTAGTGAACAGAACTGGAGAAGTGATCCAGCTGGAAAAACAATTCCTTTGGCCCTGACTTTCTATCAGCTCCTTCCCCTCACTTCAGTGCACGCAAGGAAAATGATGACTTTCTGGACCAGAACTACTATCAAGAAATTAGTAATTTCTTTTATGTAAGTGCTATCAAAAAGGTATGAACTATGCCTTTGCTTGCCTGCAGATGTTATCTGTGACCACTGTAACTGATAAATGAAATCAAGAAGCAATAGGTGTATTTCTGTCACGCAGGCTTCCTAGAGAGCAGGTCTGCAACTGATCCTTCGGTGTGTTCTTGTTGAGGAAGAACTCACAATGCAGTTTTCCCCCTTGCTGTGTCTCTTGGGCTGGAAGGAATCCTGTTTGCTATCTTTCTCTGCACCGATCGAGTACAAAAATATACATGTTCAGCAAATGTTTCTTAGCATTTGTGATCAATTTAGAAAAAACCTAAAAAACAACAGAGTAATAAAAGTAACCAGCTCATGTTCTGTTATCATTAATGTAGTTTAACTTCTAACATCTGTATGTTTGCGTAGACATTTTCTGAACTTTCTCCAAATAAAGAACACATACTAGGCCAGACAATTTGGAGATAGTTATGGGTGCTCTCAGTACAGAGCATTAGCTGGCCTTTCCAGGTGACACTGCGTCAGCGTCCGTAATTTTCTCAAATAATAAGGTCTAGGATTGCGTATAGACCTCTTAGTGTTACTTCTCAGTTTTACTGAGTTGTCACTTGGTACATTCCTAACTTGTTTATAGATCTAATTTCTCTAATAATTTTCATTCTTTAAAATCATTTGTGCCATTTTTTTTTTGTGGAAATGGAGAAAAACCCTGAAGTCATCCTGTGACACTTGATTATGATGATATTTAAAAGATCAAACTGATCTTACTAGAAACTAGTTGCAGCTAGTCCCTCTCTCACATCCATGGTACTGCCCACCTGTTGACATCTGGGATTGCAAATATAGGTCCCTGTCTTCTTTAGCTTTGTAGAAAGTACTTCTGGAATCATTTTGCTATGACAGAGTAATGCCATTAATACAGATTTTGCTCAGAGTTTTATTACGAAGATGAAATCAACAGAGAACCTGCTGTTCACATTTTGCTCTGTGTTTCTTAGCAGCTTTCTTTTCTTTTTTCTTTTTCCTTTGAAAATGTGAATTGTTTCCTATTGATACAAAAGTCCACAGTGAAAAACAATAGCACATGCAAAGCCTTTTGCACCCTGCCCTGCTCAGCTTGGTCCTAGAAAATTCCGTTGCCTCGTGAACCTCCCAGTTGAGGAAGAAAGCAGTCCAACTGATTTTAGAGACACTCTTTGCTGTTTTCCAAGATAGTTGTCATAGAGTTGAATTGTGACATAGTTATTTTCTTGTAGTAAACGTTTGTTGTCAGAGGTGTGAAAGTGTAGATCTGTCCCGTTGATCTCTGTGGTTTCGCGTTGGCTGGCATCAAAGAGGGAGCACGTGTCTGGTGATGGGGCCAAGAGACCGTGAGTAGGACCTGGGATGACTGTTCAAGTGCAAAGGAAAGGGGGGTGGAGGTAAGGGGCTTCACTAGCTCTCATCCTTTCTTACAGTACTTCTGAACATTCATGTACCGATAGCATCTTATATAAAGAGTATACAAAGCCTTAGTAGGAAGGCTTTGATAATTGGTGTCCTTACAGTATTTGCTCTTCAGTTTTCTGCAGAGAATGGAAATGAAGAAAATCCATTTATTTTTAACCCACAATGTGTGTTACAGGAGTACTGCACTGTAGATTAATGTAATCGATTCAGTTAACTATTACAGTTTCTCCTGTTTTCTATATTCGCGGTGCTTGTATCTGCATTTACCTCCCTGTGGATATCTGACTAAGAAGGTGCTATGATGATTGCAATATAAAATGATTACAGGGAGTCTTTAATCTTTGGTCTGTGAAGCATTTTATTAAAAGATTTAACAGCTTGCTATAAACAGTCCCATGATTTTTACAGTGTCCTGGTGAGCAGGGTTGGTGCGTTAGTAGCATTCTTTGCAGTTCTTAATTGACTAATCAGCAGTGACTGCAATAAGAATAGGACGTGATTATTGAAAACCAGTCAATAAACCAGTAAAAAAATAAAATAAAACTCATGGCCAAATTTTGGAAAATTTCTGGCTTACTCTGAAGTATTTTTCAGTTAGGAGAGAACATTCACAGAACGATATTGCTTGCCATTCCCAATTCTGAAGAGTATCGTCAGGAGACAGACAGATGAAATCCTCACTTCAGTAAAAGTGCAAAATGAAGGGTTAGTTGGAAAGCCACTTACTACTTCTCATTTTATAAATCTAATTTTTTCTCAATTCCATTTACTCATTTCATATTGCCTCTGTTTCAGTGCAGGTGATCTTGCATTACAGGACAGCAACTTCCCAGAGTGTTTTGAGACACATTCACTGAGTAGCGTGGCTGAAATGAGTTTATTTTAATGACGATTTAGTCTTCACAGAAATGCAGGTAGTTGCTATTTCAGCGTGCAGACGCTTTGGCTTTCAGCACAGTCGCTAACTGAGTGTCTTCTCAGTTGACTGTTGACAGAGAAAAGAGAAATACGTTTGCACTTCTAAATGAGTGTTTTAAAGGAACCTGAGTTTGGATGGATCAGACAACCTTACAGTTTTATGTATTTATTTTGTGACTACAGAAGGAGAGAATGGAGTTGCTCATAGCAGAGGGTACTTGCTGTACCCGTTACTAGCTGGTAGTAACGTCAGAACATGTTGTTACCTGACAATCTACCACATACTACCACAGTAGTATGACAAAAGGTATTTCATTCCTACAAACAATATCTTTTCGAATTGTTCTTCATTTAATCTGATCACCAGAATAGTTTGAAACCCCTGTATTTCTTGGTCTTATTCAGTGTCCTGCAAAATGTGATTTAAAATGGGTAACACCACAACAACTTTAAGTACCAAAGGGTATGTAGAGACAAATATACCTTTACTTAAAACAAACACAACCAACCCTCCTCCAAAACCTTTTCACAAGAAAGCAAGTAAATTATGTTTTTTTTTAAAGTCAAGGCAGCTTGATATTCTCCCTTTTGAGAACCTCTGTAATCTGCATGGGCCCATAGCTGCGTCACACATGATGTTTTATTTGAAGTGTTCTCAATAGGATGTTGTCTTAAGGTTTGCAGAACACTTAGATTCCTTTTTTTTTATTCTTTTCAAATGTCTGTAGAAGCTCAAATTATTGTTACTTTGACAAGCTCAATTTATTGTTCCTTTGACAAACTTCCTTAAATGCCTTTCCCCAAGCAAGTGCTTTTACTTTGAACTGAGACTGAAACAGATTAACACTTTTGTCTGGTTTTTGGCAGCAGTGCCAGTTTATTACGTACCCACTTCAGAAAGGTGACCTGGCTAAAAGCAAAACAAAACAAAAAAATTACTGGTTATTTTTCAGCTGTGTTGCCACAGACTGTTGGAGCATCACAGCAACAGAGAGCAAAGGCAGAAGTCAAAGACAGCATGAAATAGCAATGCAAGATCAGCAAATTCTGCTTGAGCTAGCATGACCGCCAAAATAAATGCCTGCAAATCTAGTTGTCGGTGCAATGTTTGTTGCAGCCCTGCTGGTAGTACTATTAGCCGTGATCAAGGAAAGAAGTTATTTTTCTGGTGGGAAAAGGAAATTAGAACAGAAATCTGGAAGACATGCAACATGGTCCTGCAGAAAGTTTCAAATGATGGAGCCCCGGAGTCTGGTAAAGATTAAAATATTGTGAGAGCTGCTGCTTTGGATACCTGTCCTTCGCTAAAAGGCTACCTTTAAAGAAAGCATGCTAGACCTTTCTCTCCCCCTAAGCTGGCTCTTACGCTATGTTGATATCTTTTTACAAGCTAAATGAGAGCTTTCTAAATTGATTTATGTTGTTAGTCATATTTGCATGAGAGCAGGAAAAAAAGACTAAAAAACCTGTATCTGATACTACTTCTGGCGCTTTTGCTCTAAATGTCTTGTCATGACACGTGTCATCCCGTGTCCTGCATCCCTTTCTTAATTCTCTGTGCTGTTCCAAACACGCTCATTTTGAACTTTCACCACTGACAATTGGCAGAACATTCTAAATTGTAATTCTTCAGCATTTGAGGCTTAAATAACCTGTGAACATTTTACACAGCTGTCAGTAAAGGTTTGTATGCATGCGGCTATAAAATCATATTTCACAGTATGAAATCAATTTAAATTTTTCTATAACTTCTTATATTGTGTTTTCATATTAGTTTATTTGTCCTTATGTCTGTTTTTTAAAAGAACATCATGACCTTTTCCTGTGGTTGGAAAGGAATTAGCCTGAACAGGCTACACACTGCACGTGCCTGATTTACTCTTTAAATTTCTGTGGGGATACTGGAGCCCTGTACACACAGAGTTAATGCTGTCAATAGCATGGACATATTGAAAGATTTTCTATGGATCCTGCAGCTACAAAAGTTCATTTATCTCTGAATAGTTCAAATCTGTGGCTAACCTAACTTCAGAAAATATCTGAAATGTTCGTACACTTGCTTTTGTTTCCTGAAAGGATGCATACTTCCAATCTCGGAGTGAACAGTTCCTGGGCATAGTACCATTACAAACAGCTCAGCTGACTTTGGCTCTATGCCTGGACATGTTCATTCATGAAGTAGTTGTTAAAACAAAATACAACTTCCAATTACATTCATCTCTTAGAATAGCTAGTTTCCTCAGCACCAATTTTTTCTTTTTCTTTTTTTAATTTGGGGTTTTTTTTTAAACAATGATTTTGGGGGGGGGTCAGTCTTGTTGGTACTGGTGAGAGAGCTAATAGTGTGTTGTTTGGATATTGCCATGGCTCTTGTATCAAGAACCAGACCCGGCACAGAAGCAAAGCATTTAACTATCAGATTGCCTTTCTCAGTGTTTGATTTCACAGCAGCTGTGCAGTGCAATAGAAAGCGATTCCTAACAGTAGCAGATAGTAGAGATTAGCAGCTATTAACTCCATTTTTGCAGTTACTGGAATTGACCTGTGGAGGCCTGTAGTGACTGCGAACGTGAAAATTCATTTTCATACTGGAGGTAGCACATATTGGTCACCAATAACGACTGCAGGGCCAGCTGTACTACCAGCACAACCCTGCCTGGCTATTTAATGACTTCTCAGCCTCCCCGAGAGCAGCAGGCAAGTGTTACGTGACTGCTCACCAGCTGGTGCATGCGTAGTTGGGTGGTCCCAATAGCCAGCGCTTAGCCACTGATAAAGCATTTTTATGTCACGCAGAAGTGATTGCGTGGGCTGCTAAAGAAGTAGGCAGATCAGTAGTTAAAATCACTTCCAGTCTGAGCTGTTCACCTTGCCTTTTTAATTTGAAACAGGGCTTAATGGATGGGAGTTGCAAAATGAGTGAGGAGGCAAAGGGGAAAACGTTGAGGTTGTTCATGAGTGCGTAGGATCACCTGGCTTCGCTTTCCACTCAGTTGTGTGTGAGCCTTTCTTTGTCACATTCTAAAGCTTGTTACCTCGCCATGTTTGGCAATCAATCTTGTCACCAGCACAGATTTCACATGAAGCACTTTGGATATTTATTCAAACCATTTCTAAAGACAGAAGCCACTTCTAAAGTCTGAGCTGTGGGGTGTTTGTGGATTGGCATGTGTTTTACCAAATATATATTCAAGTGCACGCATTTTGTATTTTAAGCAATATTAGCAGTAACTTTCTATGTGATCCTGGTGAGATTTCCATTAAGGGAGACCTGCTAATATGAAATTAATTTCATGGGCCTTCAATGAGATATTTGTTTCCAAGGTGCCTGTTCCCAAAATGACAAACCAAGAATAATACTTGTTATGATAATGACTATCATGAAAAGGAACAGAGTTTCCAGATTTATTTTTTTTTTAATAATAATTCAGGGATATGGTTGTTGCTGTCTTTAACATGGTAGCAAAAGTTATGTTTGCAACAAGCTGGTAGAAAATTTCAGTAAAGATTAGTCTAGCACAGTATCCTGAAAATGGCAAAAGCTGTTATGGGACCATCAGTCCCAGGAATAGGGTGTCTCTTCAAAGCTGTGATAATGTAATTGCACTATCTACTGTAATTTGGAAGGTCCGATTTCCAAATCAGGTTATAAAACTGATGGAGTTACTAGGACCTAAAGTACAATACTGTTTTCCGTACCATAATTGGGTTTGCTGGGTCTGCATGTACTAGCAATGAAATGTTGATAGTTGATAACATATTCAAACCACAGTCTTGACAAATGGCTGTGCATTTACACTTACTGTCACTTACACGACCTATTAGTAGTATGTCAAAATTATTTTCGTAAAGTTGTAAGTAGTTCGTATATCCTTTACTTTAAAAGCAAAAAACTTCTGTCTAAATTTTTACTCAAAAATTCATAAGAAGCCAAGATTTTTTATATTTATATAAAAAAGTTATGTATTTATTGTTCTAGATTAAACACTATTGTAAACATTTACAGAGTTTGAATAATTGCTCAAAAGATGTAGATACCTAGCATATGTATAGATTATGTATAATTTTATCTGCTTCTGTGTTTGTGTATTCATCCTCATACTAAGGCATTTTCAGAACCTGTTGAGTGTAAAAGTAATGAGCTCAGGATCTGATACAGAGGGGTTTTTTTCAGATGGTCTCATTTGCATTTTTTTCTGCATGAGTTCCTGAAGAGAGGGAATTTAAACTTCATTTGTACATTATTAGCAGAACTTTTGCTTCTTTGTGTGGGAAGTGTCTACGCTGCTTACATCATCTAGCTAAGAAGAGGCAGTCATCTGACAGGAAGAAATTGGGAGAGAATTTAGGCTGAATGTCAGGAAAACTTCCTCAGGATGAACTACATTGTGAAATACTTTGCCAAGGAAAATAGAATTGTCTAAGGCACAAACTGAGTTTGAGCCAAGTGTTGCAAAATGTAATGTAGAACCAGAGTAAGTATTTTGTATTACTCAGTGACCATGCATCCTTCTTAGCCTGAACCATAGTTAATCAGATTCTCGTTAAGTATTGTTTAGTAACTAATTTCAAAGATTTCATGGTAGTGGACTAAGAATACCGTGTGTTTCTCAAGAAGACTTTCACTCTGTCTTTTTTAAGTTAGGAATTATGGGGAGGAGGGGAAGGAGTCGGAAGTTGGGCAACCTCTAATAAATACCTGCTTTTCCAGTTGAATTTAAGAGTAACTTCATTAACTGTGACATTTTGTGTGAGGCTCTAAATAGATTGATTTTAGTATTTAGAAGCCTAAATTTCTATGGAGAGTTCTGCAGCTGACCATTTTGTTTGTTTGTTTGTTTCTTTAAAGAAAATAAACAAAAGGAATCACTGAGCCAAATACAACCATTACTGGCAATTTGGACAATTTAAATAAAATCCTAGCTCTTGTGAACCTTTCTGCTAGTGTACTTTTATCCCTCACTGTTAAAGTTTCATTTAGGGTTTTTTTGTTTGATTGTTTCAGTTAAAATTTTGGGGTGTTTGTTCTTATTTTGGACTCAGAAGAAGTTGCCGATGACCTTCTGGCACTCAAGCTCTTGATCTCTTTTAGAAGTCTGTTGCTAACGAACAGCTTGTCTATCTGCCTTAATGTCTCCAGCTTCTGTCTGGGAAGAAGGCACCCGCACTCTGGCTTGCTGTTTTGTTTGAGGAAAGCATATTTAAAATCAGTTTCAGGAATTCTGACAAATGAAGTTTTTTAAAATAAATGCTGTGGTGAGTCTGACAGCTCAACATCCCTTATGGGATAATGCGTACTAATTAAAAAACATTGATTTTACTTTTTGTAGTAAGTCAGAAAATTCTTACTTTGATTAGTTAAGTGTTTATTTATTCTTTTATTGATTTCCAACTTTCCCTTTGCATTGTAGCGGACCTCACAAGGAGGCCTCTTTGGGGTGCATTCACTCCATTCTGGAGATGTTTTGTTGACATCTGCACAGTGAGGGAAACATGCCTGGCCACAAAATTTACAGATCAGTATTTTGAAAAGCAAAGAAACAAACTAATAAACATACGGGACTGATTTGGGGTCACTCTTAAGTATGTTTAACAGCCAGAGTGAAAGTGTCTGGGAAGATTTAAAATAGGCACTTTGCAAAGTAAATATAGTTGCTTATTTGCTAAGATTTATCTTAATCAGATAATTTATGTAGCTGTTTATTTTTAAAAAGAAAAAAGCCACAGAAACTCTCCACCAAAACAGAGATTCCTTCACTTCTTAAATTGAAGATTCCCCCCAGTACAAGACAGTTTGGGTTTATTTGGTTTACTTTTTCTTTATGGGGAAAAAAATACTTGTGATAAATGTTTAAGAAGTGAAAGATACTTGCAACATAGTAAAATATCTACATTTACCCTAGTACTCAATAGAATAATTTACCTTTAAAAATGTTGTGAAGCATAGGTATACTTGAATTCTGGATATATTTTTTCTTAATTACTTGCTCCAATTATGCTGTTTCCTGTGTTTATGCAGCCATTTCCCCCTTGATAATATGTAATGTAAACATTCAAGCTGAGGATTTTTTTTGTTTGTTTGGAAAGCTAGAAAGGGAGGAAAAACCAGAAAAGTTTTCTTCTGCTGGCTATCTGAAATGACATTCTCAAGTTCTCGTTTGCTTTCATTATGATTTGAACTCTCAGCCTAGTCAAGAGAGATGCTCTGCTTGTGTTAATGGTAGTGATAAAAAGGTAAGTACCCAGACGTATATGTACACAACTGAAGTGTTTTGCCTTCATTGTAGTTGTGCTTGCGATTATTTTATCTTTTACAGTTTTCACTGAGTTACAATCCATGGAGTAAGCCATAAAAAGAAATGGCATCTCTTACCAGATGATTAGCTACCTACCATGACCATGTCCATTGCTGATTTAGGTCTGTCTTCCAAACATTTTCAGGGACTTGCTTAAGAAAAAAGAGAAAAAAGCAAACCAGGGGTTTTTTTTTGTTGTGTGGTTTTTTTTCCTGTAACACCAGGTAGTCCTTTTTCCTCAGGTGACATAAATAATGCCTATATAGTGTAGATGGAATATGTGCAGGAAAGGATTTATCTAGTTAAAAGTGTCCAAAGTGCTGTGTTCGAGTTACTGCCTTCTGTCATTCACCTCTGGAAACAGGGCAGTCACTTTTGAACAACACAATTTGTTGACAGAAACTGATCATTTTGGTGAAAATCAGAAAACCGATAGGAAGAGTGTAGCTCTGTTAGTTACAAAACCTACCAGCTTCAGTCATCTTTCTAATTCTTCATAGATAGAAAAAGTTAAATGCACTCTTTAACACTTAATACAATGGTCCCATCTATGTAGAAAATAGTTCTGCTGACATAGCTAAGCAGCAAGACTGAGAGACTGGGTGAGAAGGGGGTGCAGAAGGGAGATACACAGAGTTTCCAGCTCATATTATAAGTGACAGTAGTGACAAAAACCCCACTGAGCTCTTGCCCACTGAAGGGAAAACAGGGATACGGGACACAGACAAATCAGAAATTCTTTCAAGTGTGTCCTTGTGCAATGAAGGAGTAGGTGGTATGCATGGTCTTTGTTATGGGAAAAGATTTTTAGGGAAGAAAAAAAAAAATCACTACCATATCCTGAAAAGAGATGAATGAAGTACAGGAGATACAAAACTGGAGCCCCCGTTGTGTGCCGCAAACTTGTCCCAGTATATTATCCTCTCGTGGGCTTTTACAATCAATTACAAGGCGTAAATCAGTTGGGGTTTTCCCCTTTCCTTTTCAACTTAGCAGCCATTAGCTTCTGTTCATCTGTTTAAAACTCCTGTAGGGTTAAGGTGTGAGTATTTTTCACATAAATGAATAATATTGGGGGGAGGAAAAACCATAATGTACAGTATTTTCTTCATTTGAATTTCACTTCACAATGCTCCGTGCATGTGGTGTTTAGGTATTTGTAAGCAACCAGGTTCTTTGTAGTGTCCGCTCGCTGCTGCTGCTGTTTTGGTGAAGTCGCTGGGCATAAGCGTGCAGAGTCCTTCACTGCCCCATCGGGGAAATGTTTCTGATAACAGTTAACATTGCGTTGCAGTAAGGCAGTCTATTTAAAACCCCAGATCAACAGAGTAAGTGAAGAACCACCAGTTCATGCCTTTTGGCTTCTGATTTCTGGCACACTGAAGATGAAACACCCCAATGCTTCGTAAGACTTTTATTATCAGTACCTCGAGCAGGAATTCTCTTAAATGCGTTCATGTGGGAGTTTTCTAGTGGATCAACACATCTTAGAGTCTGACTGTGAATGTATTTTACCTTCCTGTTGGCCAAGAACTGTTTTCAAGTGGTCTCTTCCTTCTGTGAATTATGTGTAACAGTATCGGAGTCCCTCCTCCCCATTAATCAGAGACAGATTTAAACATCTTGCCCTTCAGATTCCTGACATTAACTCTTTGTAGCTGAGCTGAAGGAGTGATGCACTCCCCAGGCACATTTGATATTTTCATGAGTTCGTGCATCCTAGGTTCAGTATTATTTTTTAAATGTTAGGAATGTTAAGTTCAGCACAACAGTAGCTATGTTAGTTACAAGAAGGGTAGTCCATGCTGTATGAATGCTCTGGCTGTTAAAGATTACTGACTCATGGAGGCAGCTTTGTAGATTGGTCTGTTTGTTTAAAACTCAATTCTTAGAACTGTGCTGTAATGAAAATTTACTAAAATGGATCTAGGTGCCCTATTTTAAATGTACAGCAGTGGCCTGAGAACCTGAATTAAAGATGGCTTAATGAAGGTAGTGTTACAGGAACTTAGTTTACAATTCTGTTGATCCATAAGTTCCTTGAAGCAGGTATGATATGCTTCATTTTCAGATTTATTCAGTGGTGCTGTCAGTACTAAAACATAAATATGTCACTATGTTGTCATTTCTGAGCAACCCTGAACAACTCTTAGATACTTCCCTGCCCATAACCATTACACTCAAGAATCACCACCACCTTCAGTTTTGCTCTGAAGCTAACAAGGAGCAGGTAGAAGAGGTATGAGCATTAAAACTCATTCCATAATTCTGTCAGCCTTCACATGGCATCTGCCAGAGCACGTTGCAGAGCCTGGCTCGGCGTTGAGGAGGTCTAAATAGCTGCACCGAGCTCCACAGTTGTACGGAAGGCTGGTGTCCTAAGCTTTCGTATCAGTGCGTGGATGCTACAAGGTGCTGCTGCTGCTGCTGCTGTTTAAGGACCCGGGAGCAGCAGCTGGCCCAGTAGTTCGGGCAGGCTGGGACTGGCTTGCGCAGACACTGTTAGTAATTCAGCAAAGTGCTTTTCCTCACATGTCCTTACTTCAGCAATGCAAAGTTCAAGCAGCACTTCCACCCTCCAAACTTTTATTGCTAATGAGGGCCCTTTATTCAAATCCATTTCTTGGCAAGGCATACTGTGAGAGGAATGAAGTCAATTTTGTTAAAAGTTACTGTGGGAGGGCAGTAACAGCATTGTTAAAACCCGTGTCTGGGCAATTCCCTTGATACCGT
Organism: Aramus guarauna; assembly: GCA_013400195.1. Lineage (NCBI taxonomy): Eukaryota > Metazoa > Chordata > Aves > Gruiformes > Aramidae > Aramus > Aramus guarauna. Next base: position 100,193 of record VXBL01008563.1, on the reverse strand, counting down.
TCTTTGCATCCTAATTTCCCCATAAAGCCTAATTAACAACATCCCAGTGTTTACATCTTTGTTCAGTACTTGTAATACTTGGGATAATGTTTGACATTAGGAATAAAGACTTGCCACTTGAGAAGAGCTGCGCAATTTTTTTTTTTATTATTCAGGCTTCGAAGGGGGAGGGGAGGAAATAAATTAAGATGTAGGGAAGAAGTTAGATTTGGAGATGAAGCGTTTTCATATGATATTAATTTTGGAATTTTCCTCCCCTACCACTTCAACTACGCTATAAAGCATAACCTATCTGAATTTGTTTGGGCCCCTTTTGTACACAGATGTTTCTTCCGGGGAGTATCTAATGTTTCAACAAACACAGGACTCCTTTGCCGGTTTGTATGCTGTGAGTGGGAGAAGGATTCATGTGCTCACTCTGCAAACACTTTCAAGTCTAAGATCTGATTTCCTTCAATTTAACACATGTTTATTAATGATCATGAAGCTAGCCATGCACTTTCATAATTCAGCTGGATTTTTTTTGTCTTGATACCACCTCTGGCATCCAGTTTCTCAAGACCATTATATATTACTAGCACAATCTCATTTCTATTTCTTGGAATTCTTATCAGCTGCTGTTTTTCATTTCTCCATTTCCTTGTTTACCTTGTAAAACGTATTGTGTTGCCTTTCTTGAAAGCTATTTTAATTTGTCTTTGTATTATTTGTACATTATAATACCTAAATGTGTACATTTTGTTATGCAATCTCTGATTTTAAAAGACATTTTAAGTGTAAATTTTTGGTATAATAATTTTATAAAAGAGTAAGTATATTTTAAAAGTCTGTAGTAAAAAAGACATTTTTAAAGGTTAGCATCACATAGTTTTCCGATTGTAATCTGACTTTATAAAATACTATTAATGTGACGGTAGCAGGAAAAGATACCGTTTGACCTTATTTGGGTCAAATATTTGAGATATTTAACCTGTCTCTTCGTTCAACTATATAAAAAAGAAAATTAAATCTAGCAGTCCTTCGAGATTGCAGTAAAATAAAGAATTAAGAGAATATCTGACTTTGAACATACATACATGTGCGTATATAGGAACATGACTGCTTTCAGTAATCCATTTTCGTAAGGCTTTGTTTTGAAGATGTAGACTAGAATTAACATAAAGGTGTTTGTAGCATTTTCACTTCAGCAATTCACAATGCTTGAAAGTCTGAAAAGCGTGAAATATTCCTCTGAGAACAAATTTTGCTTTCCATAGGCAGGTGACACTTTAGATATAGTGTAAATAATTTTAAGGCTGTCCATAAAACGTGTTAGACATCTCATTGCCACTACATGTTATCAGAAGCAGTTTTTTCAGTGGGTGTATGTGTTAGGTTTGTAGCCTCTGACTTCACTGCTAGTTGGAGTGACTGATAATATCTATCGGCTGCACTTTCTCAACTCGCAGGACAGTTTGAGCATCAGTTATCAAGATGGCTTTAACAGTAAATTTGGTTTGCCAAACCAGACCATTTAGTGGCAGGTGATTATAATAAATGCAATTTCCGTTCCACATACAAACAGTAAGAATTGAGTAGGTTCTTCTCGGTGCTATTTAAAGTTGTACTTTTGAAGTATTAGTGTTCTGACAATGCCCAAGAATCTTGTGTTTATGACTGGAACAGATTAGCATGCAAACATTAAAACTTAACTACTGTAAAATAACAACAATTCTGGGAGTTTAAATATAATGATAGTTTCTCTTTAAATATTTATAAGGCAACAAAGACATTTTAAGCTTGCTTACTGCAAATTCTCAAATGTGGAATTTAAAACAGATGGAATGAATATTTAGCTTTTCCCTCCAGAGACATCACAGGCAATGAATGCATTGAGCGAACAAGATAGTTAAAGGGAAATGGCATTAAAAAGAAGTATTAAATGAACGTGTAGATAATATACTTTATCTAGATATGCCAAACACCATTTTTCCATCTTTAAAAAAGTTTTAATATGTGGAAATTTTTTGGCTAACTTTACTCTTTTTTTCCTGCAATGGTATGTTCAGCCAGAAATAACCTGCCTCATTATGCAAAAGCAGAACTGTTGAGATGCCTGTGAAACTTGCTGCCGTAACTCCATGGGACAATTATTCTCATCTAAGTGCTTTTTTTTTTCCCTTCCCTATGTGTCTTGTCATTCACTGAGCAATGTCTAAAACCCGAGTCCAGTCTTGCAGTCATTAAGTATTGTCTGTTATGGTTGCGGTTCATTAAGAGATTAACAAATCATTAAGAAAACTAATCATAAGATACTTGAAATCATTTCTAAGACCAATTACTTTCTGTATAGTTCTGTTAAATGTTTTTTCTGTTGGGAACTTGTCCTGTATTTCTGTAAGACCTTGCCATTAGGGTAACGTAATGATGTTCAGATGTTTCTGGAGCAGCGTTAAGTGAACAAGGTCAGACTGGGAGCATCTGATTTCTGAAGATCTGTTTTTTTCTGTTGATTTCCATGCTCAGCTTCAGTGAGGTCCCTGGATGAGCCCTGTCTCTGTCAGACGCCAGTTAGCTGCCCTGTTCCAGAGCCAGCAGGTGAATCTGCTGTCTTGATACCTGTTAAGGACAGAAAGTGCAAGTAGTAGAGGCAGCACGCTGCCATGGGACACCGCGACGTAGGGCAGAATGCTTATTTCTGAGACTGAATGAAGTCCCATCTTAAAAAGAAGTGATATGCAATGGAAATTTGTGTTTTAACAGGCAAAACAGCCTAGATCAGTTGAGCAGTTTTGAATATACCTGTTTCAGCACTCACTCCACACATACATCAGTTGGTGATAACTGTGATAACTATGCTATAAATTAATTAAAAGGAAATCTAGAAGTATAAAAATATTATTTCATTTTGTGCCTAATAATAAGCCATATTCTGTATTACCTAATATAATAGAGTTTAACTTGTGTTCCCTATTTAGCCTTACTTCATAATTGCAATGTATTTGCCTATTTTTTTTCTTTTGAATTCTGAACCAAGTTGTTGTTACACTGCTTCATTGGTTGTAGTACTCTGGTAATTTATTCTTCAATACTTTGGGTGTATGACTGCATTTGTAATTCATCTGTTCAGTACATATTGGGAGTGCCGTATACCTTAGCGTAACTTTGGACTGTGGAGTTAACAGTAACCTTTGTGAATCCTGTAATGTCTAACGTTTACGCTGCCTCTGTTAAATCTAGCTGCTTGCTGCTGAATGAGACACAACTCTTCCGCCCAGTCCTTGATTTCTTTGGCTAATTCCATACAACTTTAAATGGGTTTGCAGTATCTCCAAGTGAGAGCAGACTTACACCCCAGTGGCCCAGACATCCATTTGCTTTCTTCTGGAAACCTCTAAATAATGTTGTATTTAGACTTTATACATCTACTCAGAATTATCACAGAATCACAGAATGGCTTGGGTTGGAAAGGACCTCAAAGATCATCTAGTTCCAACCCCCCTGCCATGGGCATGGACACCCTCCACTAGACCAGGTTGCCCAAAGCCCCATCCAACCTGGCCTTGAGCACTGCCAGGGAGGGGGCATCCATAACCTCCCTGGGCAACCTGTTCCAGTGTCTCTCCACTCTCACAGTAAAGAATTTCTTTCTAACAACTAATCTAAATCTACCCTCCTTCAGCTTAAACCCATCACCCCTTGTCCTGTCACTACACTCCCTGATAAACACTCCCTCTCCAGATTTCCTGCAGGCCCCCTTCAGACACTGGAAAGCTGCAATTAGATCTCCCCAGAGCCTTCTTTTCTCCAGGCTGCACAATCCCAACTGTCTCAGCCTGTCCTCAAAGGAGAGGTGCTCCAGCCCTCTGATCAACTTTGCGGCCCTACTCTGGACTCTCTCCAACAGCTCCATGTCTCTCTTGTACTGGGGCCCCCAGAGCTGGACTCAGTACTCCAGGTGGGGTCTCACAAGAGTGGAGTAGAGGGGCAGAATCACCTCCCTCAACCTGCTGGTCACACTTCTTTTGATGGAGCCTAGGGTATGGTTGGCTTTCTGGGCTGCAGGTGCACACTGCCGGCTCATGTTGAGCTTCTCATCAATCAACACCCCCAAGTCCTNAGACTGCCAGGACTTTTCAAATATGATGGAGAGTGGCCTGGCCACTTATTCCACCACTTCTCCCAGGACCCGTGGATGCATCTCATCAGGTCCCATGGACTTGTGCACCTTCAGGTTCCTTAGATATTCTCAGACCTGATCTTCACCTACAACATGCAGTTCTTCATTCTCCCAGTCCCTGCCTTTGCCTTCTGTGACCTGGGCAATGTGGCTTAAGCACTTGCCAGTGAAGACTGAGGCAAAGAAGTCCTTGAGTACCTCAGCCTTCTCCATGTCCTGGGTAACCAGGTCGCCTGTTTCATTCCGGAGGGAACCCACATTTTCCCTCGTCCTCCTTTTATCACTAGCATACCTACAGAAACTTTTCTTGTTGTCCTTAACATCCATGGCCAGATTTAATTCTATCCCTGGCTGCTCGGACAGTTTCTCTGTGTTTGTCCCAGGCCACCTGTCCTTGCTTCTACCCTCTGTAGGCTTCCTTTTTTTGTTTGACTTTGACCAGGAGCTCCTTGTTCATCCATGCAGGCCTCTTGGTGTTTTTGCCTGACTTGCTCTTTATTGGGATGCATCGCTCCTGAGCTTGGAGAAGGTGACCTATCTTCATGGAAGCAGAATAGCAAACTTGAGTTTGATTGCAGAGAACCGGGCAATTTCATGATATGATGCATCTTGTCTGAGAGGTGTCCATATGGGTCACAGGAATCATGTGCTTATTTCTCCCCACGGATTGGGAAGGGAAGCTCATGTGGCCGTATCAAGTGCAGAGGCCATGAATATCTAATGTTGAGAGACTGAATTAATTGCTTGGTAAGTTCTTGAGACTCTTTGAACAGGTACCGTTATTGAGATAGTAATGTCTTCTGTCAGGTCTTGCTGTTGGCAGTGCATGGACTGATTCATTAGGAGATACTTAAAGTTTCCAGATTTTGGGGGTGGGAGCTGTTATTTAAACTCAAAAATACTTTTTTCTTTCTCTCTTCTCTTAATGCCAGTCATTAGAGTTCATATTTCTCTGTTGTTACATGGCCACACAGACGTTAACCAGTGTTAATATAGAGTCATTTCAAAGGTCCAGGGTTTCAGGGTCATTCACAAGGCTTGTCTTCTGGGAGAAAGAAAGGAGCTTCTGTTCCATGGTCATTGCACACATGAAGGATATTGCCTTCTTTCCTTCCAAGAGAATCAAGTTACTGGTTTTATGAAAGTTTGTACTGGACCTTGGGATCTTTGAGTGCTGAAGTACCATAAAAGTTGTAGTTTTCCATAGAGATGGAGCTATCACAGAAAAGACAAGATGCTTGAGAGTGGTTGGGCTGTATTTGATAGGAACTTGCTATGTTGCACCCTTATCTGAGAGCGTGGAGGTCATCTTCACCTCATTTTAGGAGCACATGGAAACAGCTCAGAAAGCACATGCCCCAGCTTTGAGACTGTTAGGTGTAAAATGAATGAAATGCGGTTTATATACATGCACTGATGTAATGAAAGTATCTTAAACTTCTATGTAATTACATGCTGTGCTTAATAAAATAGTGGATATTTTAAAAATAGGGGAAAAGAGAAATTATGATGGCGTATTTCTAAAATGACATTTACTCACTCATTCCTGCCAGTGAGCTCATGGAATTTATTGATTGGAAACCCTAACATTTTCTTCCTTGCATGATACTTGGGAGGAACAAAGGAAACTACCAAATGGGGGAGAGAGCCCGAGAGGACCTCCTGGTATTTGATATTCTCCCCAGTTTATGAGACAAGGTCGCATCTGGTTTGTGATCACAAAGATAGTCACAGTACTCTCTGCAAAGTTTGCTTGTTTTTATACTGTGCTTAGCAGTCTTCTTAGCATGAGTGGGACTGTTTGTTCTTTAATTTTATTTATTTATTTTCTTTATTTTTTTATTTCTTTTTCCCCTTAAGTGCCGAACTGGAAGTAATCCCTGAATTGGCTTCCCTCAGTGGGGTCCTTGGCTTTTCTTTGTTCCGTTAGCACACAAAATGGTACAAGTACAGTCCTGGTGCTCATCGTGCTTTCAAGAATGATGAAATGTTTCTTTTCTTTCTCAACTTGGGAATGTAATTTCTTTCTGTTAGTCCTGGTCTCAGTTGGTGTGATACTCTCTACCTAACTTGCCCTGTGGTTTACCTGACTGGAGACTGGTGGAGGAAAAAGCAGGGTTAATTTTAACACCACATGAGCAGGCTATGAGTTTTGTGAAGGGTCTTATTCTGTCTGGAAGGAGAGAATAGTGTTTTTTACAAAAAAAGAAGTGAAAAAGCTATGAAAATGTGCAGGATCTCTTTGTATTAGGAAGAGCAGTATCATTACATACATTTGAAAGATGCACCATTTTGTAATATGTGCAGTAATATAAACTTCTGCAATAGCTTGCTTGAACTGAAGGGCTTAACAGAACTGAACTTCTGATTTGAAAAATAGCTTTTAAATCTTTACTTTCCCTCCTCCTTAGTCTCTGGTTCAACAGCACACGCCTCTTAGAATTTTCTTTTTCTTCTCTTTCCTTTTAAATTCTTAAGAGCGTCACCATAGTTAAGCATTGAGTCACAGGAAGGGCAGCAGGTCAGGTTGAATGCTCGGCTAATTGTTGTGGGATTTGAAGATGTTGGGGAAATAAGCTAGAGAGTTGGAGGTCTCCCGCTCGTATGGAATTCACAGTGTCCTGAAGGAGGAAAGCCGCATGGGTGGAGGGGAAGAATGAAGGCTCGCTGAGTGCAGGGGTGGCCAGCCAGTACCTCCAGCAAAGGAGTCCTGCCTGGGTGCAGTTTAGGGAGGAGTGACTATGGAAGTGGAGAGCTCTGACGGTGTTAGGATCACTCCTCCTGCAGTCCCCACTGTAAGTTTTTTTCCATGCCAGAGCTTTGAAGGAGAATCTGGTTTTGGTCAAGGTATGAGTTTGTCAAAATTAGATCAAAAGTATCCTAAACTGTCTCAGACTAGGGTCTCACCAATTACCTACTTTTCAAGATCTTTAGTTCTCTGTAAGTGAGGTTGTGTGCTTTCTAGTAGCACTTGCGTCTGTCTCAGCATCAGTCAAAAAAGCAGGTGTGCCACCATTTCTTTTCAGATGAACTTTAAAGGATATCACTCCCAGTTGAAGGGAAAGATCAGGATCTCCTCCTGGTTCTTACAGAAGTGGGTACAGCATCTGTATGTGTCTCTGTCAATTTTTCATAGCCTATAACGGGAGTTGATATCCAAGCATTAAAGCACTACAGCATCATTAAAGGACACGGAGATAAAAAGACAGACCATTCTTTGTACAGGGCGTTTGAAGTATGGATGCTTCCAACGAAACCCCTATCTTCATCTCTCAGAAAATCAGTATTTCTGGAATAGTAAATATTTCTGAAAGTGTAAAAAACAAAACAAAACAAAACCAACCCAAACTCCAGGACAGAATCTGACAGCAGATACTTGGAAAGATAAAGCTTTCAAATCTAGTTTATCCACCCACCCATAATTAAATGTTTTGAGGGGAAAATGTATCAGGAAACCTTTATTTACCAAGACCCCAAACAAGTAATGGCAAAGTCAAGAGACTCAAAAACTGAAATGATGATTGCAACGTTCAGTTTAAAATATTATGTGCACATGCCATATTCTGTGTATATATACACCTCATATCAGTGTGTGCTTTTTAGAACAAACTATTTTAGGTTTAAAAAATGGATGGTAGAATCTGAGGCAGGGATATTCGCAAAACCCAGCTTTATCCAAGGGTGACTGATTTTTATTCTACTTTCTGTATAATCAGTAGAAAAGAAAAACTCCTCAAGGAGACCTAACATCTGAAGTTAGGTTTCTCCTCTATATTGTTCTTCAGAGGAGTGTTTCCTCCTCTAACGTTTCGTGAGGACTTCCTAAGGAGACTGGACCTTCGGTGCTAAAGGCAGCCTTTGTGCATGTTCTCCTGTGTCATTTTTTGACTATTTCAGGTATGACACTATAGTAATTTACTTTTAAACATAGGCTACATGATATAGAAAATTAAAAAAATAACATTCACTTGAGAAAACTTAGGAAAAAAGAATTTATTCAGCCATATATAACAACTCCCAGCATGGCATGTGATTTATAAGCATCCCCTTGTGGCAATGTGGTAAGACCACTTGATAGAGCACTGGGCTTTTGCTAAGAAGCTGAATATTGCATTACACGTTGTACATGGAAGTGTCCAACCTATGTTATTATTAGTCTATAGTTAAAACTTTGTAATCTTCTGAACCTACTTTGTCATCATCTGAATTTCAAGTCTTCTTGAAATACCTGGCATTGGTAGTGATATTTTTAGAACATTAGCACAAGCTTGGATATTGTTTGACGTGTCTTTTTTTTTTTTTTTTTTGTAAATGCGAGAGGGATTAAGATAAACTTCTAATATATTAAATTCTTTGTTTTCTGAGTATGTGATTTATCTGTGTAGAGTTTTCTATGCAAAGCTGTAAAAATATTTGTCCTACCAAGGTCAAGTAGTTACAGGCACTGAAATTCACATTATTACCTTTATGTAATATTTACACTTTTTAACTTTTAAAATAAAAACTGAGGACTTAAATACATGACTAATGTATCATCATGACATGTTTATATTCTTTGTAGCGTGTAAACCTGAAACATAACTAAGTTACATAAATGCCTGGTGTCTGTACTTGGTCCCTGCTGTTGTATTTCAAGTTGTATTGATTAGGACCTGTTGATACACGCCACAGACACAAGAATTTTTTTTCTGACAGATCAGACATTAGGAATTGGTAGGAATTGGGGGAAAGATTTCAAATTAAATTACTTCTTTTTGTCTAGCAGGGCAATATCTTTCTACATTAGAAATGCATTGCTATGAATATATTAGCTATAAGATCCATTGCCTTCTTTGAATTTAATTGATGTTTTCTAGAAGTCTTACACCAGCATGAAGCAAATCAGTGTTTGCAGCATTCACAACTCATGAGTCATTCAGCACTTCAGGGAAATTAGTTCTATTTCCCATATGCAAGTGTGATAATTCTGTATTGCAGTGAAAAGTACTCGTAGCAGATTTGAAGCAAAAAATGTCTTTCCCAGATACAATATATAAACTCAACTTTTTCATAGTTAAAGCATTTTACTGTAGTTCAGATAAGCTTGATTTAATTCCTAATTCTGTCTCTGCAAAAATGCCTCACTTGATATTGTTGCTGTCGTCTTCTGGCAGTTGGGAATCCTGTGAACTTAATTCTGCCACCTACCTAGTCTTTAGCCCTATAAATAAAAATACAAAGCTCAAAAGGTATTAACTGTTCTTGTTACTGCAATTCAACATTGTAGAGTGCCAGGTGTAGCGCAAAGCTTGTAAAGCACTTCAGGGCTTAAAATTTCTGTCTATATTGTTAGTATTTAATGAATAAGCAGCTGCATCAAAGTTTTAGTTAAATTTCTGTTTATATCCAGTGGTCCTACCGAAGTAAAAGAAGGTGAAGAGGAATGATGCGTGTACAGTCTGTGTATCTATTCCAAATTCAGGGCTAGAAAACTAATTAGAAAACTCATTCAAAAATTAACATTGACTGAAATTTAAAAAAATCTAGAAATGGAAATGTTCAGATATGTTTACAAAAATTTTATTCTTCTCTTTCTAACATAGTGTAATAATTATGATTCTCATAAGGATATGTTAGTTGATGTTGAATTTTTTTCTTCATTCTATTGATGATTGAAACTTCTAGTAAAAAATAAAAATTTAAAAAATTGCTAGTCAAAAATGTCTCCAAGTATAGATGTGGAGTTTCTGTGTGATGTGTGAAAACCACAGTTTAATCTCATTATTGGTATATAAATTTAATTTCACAGCTAACTTCTGGAAGGAAGGAGGGTGGGTTGGAAAGATGGAGGATCATGAATCAGAAAAGACAAATGAAGGTACTTCACCACATTGCCTCAAAGGCTGTCAGAGCGTATTGCAGTGTTGCAGTTACGCAGAGAATGACCTCATAAGTTGTGAAAGTTGACTTAGAAAAAAGTATTTTTGATTTTTATAAATGTTTCTTTTTCAATTATTTTTTACAAATTCAGTGTGATTTGGGTGGTACTTATTTTAATGGTAGTTTTATCAATAAATCTAAATAGATATACATACCAAAGTTTAAAAGTTAAGTTCTTTAGAAAAGCCTTTCTTTTTCACTAGATCTAGTACAGCTCTCAGCTGTCAAAGTAGTATTTTCCTATTATGTCTGCCTAATACTTGTCTAGCATCTTAATTAAAAAAAGACTGATGAACTGACACTAAGTTAAAACTGCATGATTTTTTAATTTTATTTTTAATTCTCCTGGAGGAAGACTGGCGCTTTTGCCAAACAAGAGAAACGATCCCATTATTTGATTGACTGCCACATATTAGCCAAGCCAGGAGGTGGAACTGTGTAGCATTCAATAACTATTGGATCAAGAAAGTACAGCTTTTCTAAAGGTGTGACTAATCTGAATAAGCTTTTAAGGGTAAGGTCTGTATTTTAAACAGAACATGGATTTCTGAAGTTGCTATTTACAGAAACCATTACAGTCTTTTTGACGTTGTTTGCCTGTTCCAAGTGTCTGTGATTCCAAGCTAGTACAATAACTGAGTAGGAGAGGGATTATCATATTGGCAGGAAGAAAGCTACTCTATTAGGACCACACAGTGAAAATCTCAGATTCTCTAAAGCAATCAGATTTCTATAGAAATGGTTGTGGGAGGATTAGATTCCTAATTTGAGGGAGGAGGGGGAGGCTGTGTATCAATTTGTAACACTTAACAAAGAAACTGTAATGTAAAGTAATTGCCGTGATAGAAATCAACAATGAAAGGAGACGAATAAATGCATGTGTAAGGCAAAAATTTTTCTTTCTCTATAATTTTCAGTTTCCAAAAGCTAGGCACAGCCTGGTGGAAATCAACGGGAGTCTTTTCTCAGCGGAGCATTCTGCATCTTGTAATAGTGGCTGTTGAAATACGTCTGCCGGGATTCTCTCTGGTACTTTACTGGTGTGTTCTCCCTCCCCAAAGGCCATTACTTGCCTAGCTCTTAATTTTGCTGGGAGGTGAATTACCACATCAGGGCTTTTGTCAGTAGAAGTTTTCAGCCCAAGGATGAGCTTGCAGCATGTTCTGTTGATGTGGCTCATCAGATCTGTTTGGGGGCACAGACCTTGTCTAGATGAAGTACGTGACATCTTTTAATTAGCCCTGTGATACCCACTGTCCGTTCCTACTTGCATGTATAACTGTGGGAGTGAAAAACGTGCTTCAGCCCAGCAAAGCCACTTACTTCCCAGATTACTCCTTCTCAGTGCCAAATGTTTCCTATGAATATATTCTTCCATGGTCTTTGAAGCAGGATGTTTCATTTGCTTTGTAGCAGCGTTGAGTGAGACTGGTAGTAGTTGTGTTTCAGTCATTTTAAGGCTGTCAAGAGGGCAATATATGAAGTGAGGTCTCCTGGTGTGGCATGGTGGCTACCTAAATGCAATGGCGTTGAGCGAAGGGAAGAGCCATATTCAGCTCCACGTGGAGTTAGTTTGGCTGGTGCTGACTAGCAACAGGACTCGTGGTGATTACTGGTATCAGTAGTAACTACTTCAGTAATATGCACATCTCTTTTTATTGAACTGTGACGTATTTAATATGTTGTTGTTCTATGTAGCAATGACTCTAAAAGACAAGAGAAAAAACTTACTTTTGTACATGAAAAAGAAAGAAAAGATGTATCCACGCTTCTGTACCAATGACTCCAACAAGCCTTCGGGATTTCTGTATGTGCCAAAAGCCGTGTACATGCTCTGTCAGCTGTCAAAACTTCCAGCTGCTGCTTCCAGATGTACGCAGTGCAATTCTGCTTGATTGTGGGCAACTCATTTAACACTTTTGTACTCCTGTTAATTTTAATCTGCATTGCTTAGTGATCTTTGGGATAGAGATTATCTTTTAAGTGCATGCACTTTGCCTTGTAGAAAGCGTTGAGTCTCAGTTAGATTGCTAGATGTTGCCTGAAAGTCCGTGTATTTGGTGGAAATGTTCACTTGGAGAATAACGTAGAGTTGTAGTCTGTTGCAGTCAAACTGATGGAGTATGTTGAAGGCAGTGCAAACACTCCTCCTCATCATCGGTGCCTGATCTTTGCCTTTAAATGTAGCCTATTTTGATCACTGTATCATCGAGCATGCCAAGTGTTGGCTTTGCTGTCTTGGACTTTGTTACATTAGGATGTCAGAGAGAGTCTCAACTTTTCCTGAAACTCTGTCCTGAGAGATATGTGGTGATTCTGTGGTCTTCCGAATTGCAATGTTAGGTTTGGGAGGCAACAAAATGTGTTTGTGTTTCAATGGGTTTATTCTCTATGTTTATTATTGCAGCCTTTTGGGAAGTTTTCATGCTCAACTGACAGTGTAACTTATCAATTATTGTTATGGAAGAATCACAAGAGCTGTATTCATTCACATGTGGCTTAGGTACATGTTAGCTTTGCCCAGACCTCCAAACCTGCCAAAGCCCAAATGTGGAATGTGATGAGTGTGGTAAACACTGGACTGGTGAGGAGGAAAAAAAAAATCTATTCATGCAGAAAACCTGAATTTTTGCCTGTAGTTAGTATAATAGAATATTATAATGTGTTTTATTATGCTTTATTTCTGATGTGTTGGCAGTTTTCAATTTCTTTTGATTTTTCTGCAGTAAAATCAATTTAATTGGTTATTAAAAGGCATATGGTGAAGTCATGCTACCTTTTTTTTTTTAGTGAGTGGCATGATGGCATGGCTGGCATTTGTATTCTGCTGCATGTGTGTTTCCAGCCCAAATGACTGGGGACCACTTTGGGTGGTGGCTGCTGGGAATGATCTTCAGAGAGGGGTTCCCAGGACCAGAATTACACTAAATAAACAGAGGCCATGAGGGGAAAACTGTGATTCATTAGGAACCCTGGTTTAGGTTAAAGTGATAAAAATAGCTGCAGGACATCTTAAATTAGTTTAAAGACTAGAAAAGTGAAGAAATACAATCTAGAGTATTTTGTACATTGTCCAGTTTTCAGAGTTCTCTGCCTTACTCTCCTCTGGTCAGTTTAACTAGGTGTATAATCCAAAGAGATAGCTAAAAAGATTCAACTGTCAAAGATTCAGATTCTGTAAACACAGGCTTTTTTAGGCAGTGCTGTCAGTACTACTGTGTTCGTCTTCTGTGTGCTACCAAAAGATGTTCCTGGAAGTTTTCGTTTTCTATTCTGGATGTAGGCAAGATGCAAGAAATGGAAGTAAAACATCAAAAAACCCTTCTATATGTTGCAGATAAAGTTCCTACATCGTTCATTACAATTGCTTTAGCTATTCATGGAAAGGCTCCATAATACACCAATGAACATGTGTGTTGTATGTTTTATGTAAAGATATAATTATTTGACTTCTACCCATATGCTCTTACCAGAATGTTACACATATGAATTTTTCAGTCTTGCACATTGGCTCCACTTTCTGCAAATATTGTGTATTAAAAAGATATGCTTTATGTTTAACTTTGCAGATCCAGAATGCTAACGATGTGCTAATAGCACCGCTGGAGAAGTTTCGTAAAGAGCAAATAGGAGCAGCAAAAGTAAGTGGCTGCAGAAATAATTCTCTTTCATTTCATGTTTATTTGAGTTTATCAGTGTGTTTTGAAAGCTGGACTGAAAACAGGCATTTGTATTCAAACATACTTGATGCTGTCCTCATTAATGTATTAGTAAATTATACTGAATTCTTTGCTTCAGAGGAGATGATTTAGAAGTGGAGTTTAAAGACTAATTATAAGCATAGGGTACAGCTCTTGCTACTATTGCACATCCTTACCATGTGGAGTTCTGTTCATCTTCTGATGTCTGCATTTACATTATGTTGCATCACGGGTTAGCCCAGAACCACACAGAGGGTTCAAACAGCTGCAGTGGACCTGAAATGCCCATTGTATGAAGACCTACAAAAGTCAGTGTGCTTTAGACATGCTCTTTTTCTGTCTCTGCTTTCCCTCTCCTCTTTACAGAGCTGATGCAGCGATTCACATTCATATTGCCTGAGTATTCGTCTTCATATCACCCAGAGATGTTCCCATGGTGGAAGTGCTCCAGTTGGTGATTTAAGCCAGTTCTCTGGCATTGTGTTACATCTGTGTTAGAGAAACAGTGCAGGTTGACTCTACCAGGGTTCAGTAGTCAGCCCAGGAAATCAGATATATTGGGGAAAAAGATGTTGAAATGAACTGTTAGTCTAGAAGTGCTATTTTCAGTCTGATCCTGGAGTCTTAAGTGGTTATCAGGGACTGCTTTGATCACAGTCTCAGAGAGATGCAGAAAGGCAGCGGTAGTCAATTAGAGGCATGGTTAATAACAGTTCCGTCTGTCTACATAAATATGCTAGCTCTGAAGCACTTTGCATCTTATATTAGCACTCGTAAAATTTTCTTGGAAATTTTCCATTGGTAAGGTAAAACAGATATGAAAAAAATCTCTCTCTGATGTTGTAGCTGAGGTTGTGCTTGTGCTGTATATGAACAACCTCAGAAGAACAGAGCTATTGGAGAGACCAATACTTTTTGTACTGCTATTGTGATGTGTAGCAAACAGATGAGACTGCTTCCGCACAGGAACTAAGTAAATGTTTGAGAAGAATTTTTGCTGTGAACTTGAGGTCAGATTTCTCTGAAATGGATGTTCTTTACCCTCTTACTTGATATGTTTTTGTGTACAACTGCATTCTTCTCTTGTCCCACCCCTATGCTGCTGTGAGATGCAGAGCTGGGAGTTTGTTTACCATGCTGCACAACTCAGAATTTAATCCCAGCACAAAAATATTTTTAATTTTCAGTAGGTTTTAGTTGCACTGTTCAGTTCTTTGTGTTACTGTTTCATTTCATATTCCCATAGTTTAAGGGATAAGTTTGAAAGCCTAACTTGCTGTATTGTTGACTGTCCTGGTACATCAGAGAGACTGTCACAGGTGGTTCACAGGGCGCTCTGCAGAATTGTATAAGGCAGTCCTGTCCCCTTTGAATATATCACTCAGAAGATGTCAACACATATTTAATGATCTAATTGAAGATGACTGCTTTGTTTTTTGAATCGACAAGTATTTAACATTAAAGGTAGGGCACTACAGGACAGGTTGAGTCCTCTCTGTTCAGTATATCACAATGCCTGGTTTCTTTGCCATATCCCTTCTAGATAAAATATGAGCATTTGCCCATCTTACATTATTTGTGGAAAGAGTGATTGTTTTGACTTGTCTGTGGTCACATAACAGTGTACTGAATGAGTTCACGAGACAGCCTGGCTTGGCTAGCTCTTATTCCAGTGTCTAATGCGCTTTGTGATGCAGCACGATGTGTGTTTGGGGCAGTCCAGGATATTGGCTTGACACATTGATACCATATAGGGTGCGCTCCCAGCTCATTGTTTTATAAAATGTCGAATAAACTTGTCTTTTCTTGCACTGCTCATGGAGTTCAACTATCAAGGTCAAAAATGAGAGAGAGATTCAAACCACCCACATAACCCAGATTGCAATACAAACATTCGCCTCTGAATTGATTTTTATCAGCAGAAGCAATTACAGTTGGCCTTTAAAAGGAATCAACACAAAGTGAGAGATGAATTACATTTAACACCTTTTTCTGGTAATTACAAAATAGCAATGTATGATCTAGGAATAATGAGACCGGTATGCAACAAAGTAGAAATTTGGTCTTTTGAAACTCATTGTTAGTAAAGTAGAGAGCATGGTCAGATCACTCACCTCCACTTCTATCACTGGACTCAACCCTTGAGCATTTATGAACTCTTATAAATAAGGGATGAGTTGAGTTTGCTGGTTAGTTATCTGCAGTTGATGAAGGTTTGCAGAGAGATCTGGCTCTTTGAACTCCTCTGGGGTCATCTGCACTGATAGCCAAATGAACAACGTAGATGCTTTCTTGTTGCTTGGATTTCAGCAGCAAGTTTCAAAGAATGCTGAGAATGTCACTTTTTATTTGAGGTCTTTTCTAAACACATCAGCTGTAGGGACTGTTACTTTCTGCTCTGAAATAGTAGATTTGAGCTGTTGGTTGTTTTTTTTTCTCCCAGCGTTAACTTACAACAGTGAGCAGTATTGTATTCATGACAAACCCAAAATCACTACTGTTTCTCCGTCATCCCTCTCCCCCCAAAAAAAACCCCAAAACTTTTTTGTGCATGTGTTCCTTTCCAACAAGTGGCTGAGATGGTGCAAACTCCACAGGATGGCTGATAGTTATGTCATATATTTCTAGAGCTCTTAATTACAATTAATTTGCTTCATAACGTTGTGGACCAACATTTTGAGACATTACGTATAGAAGCACAAAGTTAATTGTATATGCCTTTTGCATTCACAATTTCAGCAGTAGCTAGATATGCAAACAGCTGGTCTTTGTGGTCAGCCTTACGTTGTGACAGTGTATTTGATAAGCAGTGGTGAGTGTTGGATTCTCTCTCTTATAATTAGACTTTGAAATTATTAATTTTAGTACCCTGTTAAGCTGTCTTTCCAAATTTTTTTGAGGAAAAGAAATTATTAGCTAGTGATGTTACCCATATGCATAATAGAAAATGATATTAGGTACCACTGTCAGATTTTGGTAAAGGGAAGATTATGAGAGAGGACGCATAAAAGTGCTCGCTGGGCTTTTTTCTTTCTTTCTAAAATACTAAAGTTCAGTTGGAGATAAGAACAAGCAATCTCCCCCACCATCCCACCACACACACCAGAAAAGAAAAAAAAATGTTATTAAGTAATGACATTTTTCACTGTGACAATCACCAATTTATTTGTAAGTAACTTAGCAAGATTTTTACTACCATGATTAGCTACGTAGGACTATCCTATTGTTGTGTTTAATATACAGAATGACAATATTTTGTTCTTTCATCAAAACTATTATAAAGCTTGGGCAAAAAGTATGAAAACAGAAGCCAAAGAGAGTACGGAAGATAAAATATAACCTGTTGATGTCACAAAGCTGTATTTCAAATACAAGGACAGCTGCATTGGGTTTGCATGACAAGGTTTTGGTAGCGGGGGGCAACAGAGGTGGCTTCTGTGAGAAGCTGCTCGAAGCTTCCCACAGTCCGACAGAGCCAATGCCAGCCGGCTCCAAGATGGACTCGCTGCTGGCCAAGGCCAAGCCCATCAGACACAGTGGTAGCACCTCTGGGGTAACAGAGTTAAGGAGGGGAAAAAAANTGGGAGGGACCCCAGGCTGGAGCAGGGGCAGAGTGTGAGGAGTCCTCACAGACTCAGAGACAGTGGCAGAGACAACATGTGATGAACTGACCACAACTCCCATTCTCTGTACCCCTGTGCTACTGGGGGAAGGAGGGAGAGAAATGGGGAATGAAGTTGAGCCCAGGAGGAAGAGAGGTGGTGGGAGGGGGAAGATGTTTTAAGATTTGGTTTTATTTCTCATTATCCTACTCTGATTTGATTGGTATTAAATTAAATTGATTTCCGCAAGTTGAGTCTATTTTGCTGGTGACAGTAACCGGTGAGTGATCTCTCCCTGTCCTTCTCTCGACCCAGGAGCCTTTCGTTATATTTCCTCTCCCCTGCCCAGCTGAGGAGGGCAGTGACAGAGCGGCTTTGGGGGCACCTGCCCTCCAGCCTGGGTCACCCCACCACAACAGCATAAAACCAGAGTGCAAATTTCAAGTTGTCTTTGGAACATCACAAGAATAGCATTAAAGACCAATTCTTCACATGCATTTCAAAAACCTGAAGGTACCCAACAAATTTGAGAAACATTCCCCATCAGACAGTAGGGTTTGTAATCTAAGTAGCAAAACACAAATCTACATCACTTGCTTCTCTCAATTTATACTACTCGCTCGTCTGTTTTCATTGCACATATTTCAGTTCTTCCTTTTCTGTACACACTCAGTTTAAATAAAGCTGAGTTGTCTCCAGAGACTACACAAACCCAGCTTTGCATTGGATAGCCTGTTGATTTACTCCATCTGAGTTTAAAAAAATGACCTCTGCAATTATTGTAGAAACGCGAGCAAAAGCCGGGTGAGGTAACTGGGAAAGGATTTCAGGCACGAAGCATTTTGCCTTATTTGGTAAATGTGGTTTGCAAGTCCCCAGCTGGTAACTTTGGTGAGATCATTGTGTGATGTGTTATGTACAATAAGGCCAAGCTTTCATGTTTCTTTTTATCCATTGGGTACAGTATTTAGTAATATTTGTTCCAATGTTCGTTGACCTTTAGTACAACTTAGATCAAAGACAACAGAAGCAATTTCGTTTTTATGACTTCAAAGGAGAGTTTTGTTTCCTCCTTACAATTCTGTTTGTTTCATAAAATTATTTATTTTGGCCAGGAGGATTAATTTTTAGTATTATTTACTTTCATTGATTCATTCATTCGAAGCTGTGAATTCCTTTCTACTTGGGAAACAAATTCATGTTAACTGCTGGGATTAATTTTCCTGCATCTGTGTTCACATATATACTCACATGATGGAGGCATGCCGCAGCTGGCACGCTCTCTCTGTGTTTTATTTTGATTGTCTGGAAGTTGAGGAACATAAAACAAACAAAAAACCCCTATTTTTTAAAGTCTGTCAGAAAGCTGTCAAAGCAGCGTTTTAGATAGGTATCTAAGATCAGTTCGAAATGCCAGAATGCCCATTTTGTGAACTGAGTTCCTTGGTATCTAATCAAATTATAGCACTTGTTGTAAGTCCCAATACGCCTTTAACAGAGAAAAATGAATGACCTTGCTCTAGTAGGTACGGTGGAAGGTATTTCATTATAAGCAGCATCTGTTACTCCAGGGTTGGTACTTGTGACCGCTAGTTTGGGGATATTTTATTGTCAGTCTGAACCATAGAGGGGAGGAGGCCGGGGGCAGGAAGCAGAAATAGAGGCCAGGCCAGGATAACTGATGGCCAAATGTTTTGCGTTAAAATGCAGCACAGTTTCCCAAAAATGGTTACTACCAGCGTTACCTGATATCTTGTTTTATACGGTAACTTCTTCTATAGGCAAGGAGATGCAGCGGATGAAACCTATTTCTATTTCAGCAAGGCCTTTAAAGCTCTCTACATGAGACAGTATAATTCAGTTTAGCCGGGGGTTGGCGTAAGAAACCCCGTCTGTGAGGAGCTGGCTAACGGGGAAAGGGCAGTGAGTTTTGTCTGTGGGAGAGATTGTCTCATTAGAGAGACGTTACTAATTAGAAGATCCCAAGAGGCAATTTGAGATGGGTCTGTTGTTTCATTTTTGGTAATGACCAGGTAAAAAAAAAAAAATCTGGCGGTGCTGATGCAGTTTGGGATTACCATAGGGTGGGGGTATTGCAGAGATAGAGGAGGAGGATTGGGAAGAAAGAGTAAGATGAAATGACTGAGCGTGAGGAACTGAGGCTACTCAGTGGTCATGACACAGCTGCAAACCAGAAGATTTGCTGCACTGATAAAAAGCTCAAGAAGCAATCTCTTTAGATATTATAGGCTTTAAGATCTATCTCTGATAGAGAAGTACAAATTTTCATTAGGTTTTATTTTACTTACATAAATTCTTTGGGTTTGGGTTAAGCTTGTGAACTGTGAAAGGGTGGTACATTGCATTTATAAATACATTTGATTCCAAGATGTTGGCCCTAGATCATTTTTATCTGAGAAATAATTCAGAATATGTTGTGTAATCTGGTATGTTAGTTAAACTAGTATTGACAGATGAAGAACTGAGAAATTAGGAGACTGTGCTGAAGAAATACCGATTTTATAATTTTGTTGGTGACAGTTCTAAGAACACTTGAAAATTTGAAAACTTCTTCAGAATAAATATTGTTAAAAATATTTATTTTATCTTGACTTTTTGCTATTTCCTTCTGGATTTCAGTGTCTGTATGTAAAGTCCTCTGTGAGTTGTCCCAGATCCTAAAATTTGGGGTAGCTGGATTGTTGCTTTATCAGCTGCAGCTATCTACTTTTCCCTTTGTAATTTACATTTAATGAAAATGTATAGTATAAAAATAATTTCAAAATAGATCAAATGTATTTTCACTTTAAAATATAGCTGTTCAGATAAATTTATGGAAATAGGAAGCTGTGAAAGACCTACATCAATTCAGTAATAGCTATTAAAATAATTTTTTAAAAAGTAGAAAATAACTGTAGCGGTAGGAGCAACCACTGCTTCTTGTACGCTTCTGTATGTGAAAATATTTGGGAAATTTCAAAAATAGTGGTGAAAAGCCCAGTGTGCACACACTTCATCTTTTCAGGCAGTCTTATTTTCTTCTGTGGAAAGCCAAACCATTAAGCTGGGAGATATCTCTGGCTAAGCACCTGGACCCAGAGGTTTTTGAAGCGATTAATCTATTTGAGACAGCTCTTGTCATTCTGCAAATGCAGCAAAACAATTTTCTCATTGCAGTTTACTTCAGTTCGGTAACTATTTTGTTCAAAGTTGAGAAAATTTTATGAAGTTAACAGAAAAAAAAGAACAATCCTAAAAGCTTGTTTCACTTCTAGTGTATTCCTTTAAAAAACACGAGCAAAACCTCAAATCTCGTAACTAAAGGTTATGCACACAGTGATTAAAAACTGTCAGTTCAATCCATTAACTGCAGGTGCTTGTTAGTAAACCAGTTAATATTATGTGCAAAGTCTGTTTTAATAAATTCTGTGAAATGCATTCTTTCTGTTAAAGTTGTTATGATTAACTGGCTGACTGACTAAAATCAGTTTCTGAAGCTGTGTTTTTTCTGCACTTTAATAAAATTCTAATTTGCATCCAAAAGAAAACAATATAAATTAAGGATAAGTAAATTAGTCCTCTCTAGTAAATAGGAAACGTAATTTACTGTGTTCTGCCATAACGTTTAAGCATTAAGACTTGGAATAAATGTGTGAATCAGTGGAATCTCTTAAGTGAGCATGCAGTGTATTTTTGTTGGCAAAATTAACCATTTATTTTTAAAAAATCTATGGTTAGTAAAACAAAAAATAAAATCTTAAGAAGCAAGTATCAACCCTTCTATTGAAAAAAAACAAAACCAAAAGAACATAAAAATGCAAGAAAATATGCACATTTCTAAATAAATTAAGGCTATTTTCTTGCTAAATTGAATCAGCCCCCTGTAATCTGTGTCACAGGAAGGATTCAGGAGGGTTGCATCCTGACCCCACATGGCTGTTAGAATCCTGCTGGACTCCTGAGCTGTGATTAAAAGCATGAACAAGGACGTTCAACTCCAAACTCAATTTCCAGTTCAGGGGAACTGAACCCCTTATTGAGCGCTTTGTGGCACAGAGGACTTGGCAAATATTCTCAGTCTCGGTAGGATACAGTAGCTCTGCTCATCTATTATCTCAGCCGCAGTGGGGAGAGGATTACATTCTGCACCTGAAAAACAGATTTCAAGGTTGTTGATGAGAGTCTTCAAGAATCTCAAGGAGGATTTATGAGAAATATAGGAGGTGGCCAATTAACCATCGCACAGGGCAGGACAGGAATGGAGGAAGCAGAGAGTTTAGATTTCTTTTCCCTGCACAAGATCTTGATCTTCATTCAGTTATTCAAAGGCACCTACTCCCCTGCCTCCCCGCACTCAAAATAAGACTCCACCTTGAATTTTTGGCATCCTTTATCAAACCAAATTCATCATGTTTTCAAAAGGGCAGCTGCATTCTCTTACCCTACAGGGATTACTTCAGAGTTGTGCTCAGGGATGTTGCGTAGTGCCACAGCTGTACCAAACACTTAACACTAATATCATGAGGCTTTTCACGTGGGTATAAATCTGTTAATCTCATTCTGTTACATGCTGGGGTTTTCTTCAGCAGTTTTGGGGAAAGTAAAGCTGTCTCTCACCATTGCTTCCCTTTCTTCTGTGGTATATTTAAGATAACAGCATAAAACCAGATCTGTGATACTTGGGCATTACTCAGATAATGGTGAGCCTATTGGTCTTTATTCCACAGCTAAGGCAGAGTTGCATTTTCTGTTCTAAACAGAAAAATCATTTGATTGGGACACTTGGCTGTATCACCATAGATTTGCCTTTATCCAGCATCTCGTTCTGTCTATGCAGTAGGTTCTGCAGGGGCCTGGGAATATGCAAACATGCATTCTCTTTGGCAAAGCAAGTCAAATAGCTCCACTCCAAAGTACAGTGAGGGATAGTAGCTGGAAAGTATCACTTCTGTACTGTAACAAAAGATGGGCATTGTTACTTGAAACTTGAATGTGTCCTGGTATAGATACGGGAGCAACAAGAACTCCATCCTTCTGCCAAATGAACCAGCTTCATTATTTCAGGGTCTTTCAGGCCACCGCAGAACCATTTGTTCCTGTGGAGCTTGCCAAGAAGGAGTGGTCTCAGATGGTTGTTTTGATGAGAAGATTGTTCCTCCCTAAGAAGTAAACTGCGAGCACTGGTTGAGCTTAACAACGCCACTGGGGAGGCATGACTCTTCACCCCAAAGTGATAGTTTGTGTTCCTTTATCAGTGGTGTAAGAGGGACTCTGAAAATAGATGCTGTCAAAACAAAACGAAATCACTTCTGACATTAACCCCAGACTGTTTCCTTTTTTTTATTATCTGTAAACAGCACAGCTTCCAGTTGTGTGTATTAATCTAAAAACTTTCTCATAACACTTCCCGAGTTCTTCCTCAGATCAGCGTTGCGGCCCCGTTGCGATGACGTGGAGGGTGGCGTGGGACCACGAGTTGTGCTGAACGTGCTGCTGGCACGCTGAAATCAGGGATGTCGGCTGAGTGGTTGGCATAAATGCGAGACCAATTCCCAAAGAGGGGTTTTAAAAAGAAATTACTACTTAAGAAAGAGATATTTTTATCTCCTGCTTTTAAAATAAATCAGTGAGTATGTGACTAGTAAGCTAGTCTGTCAGAATTGCTTTATTTGAATGATGTATTCTTTGCAGCTTTTTTGCATTTTCTTTGCTTTAAGTGTACCAAGGAAAGAGGGTTGCTAACAGTATGCAGATGAAACGGCCTCTTCATACACGGTTTTGTTTACTGGCGTAGCAGGACATTACTGAAATACACTTCATTTGTGAGGGAATCTAGCATAGGAAAGGAGGCACAGAGAACCTGAAACGGCAGCATGCCTCCGTGGGGAGGAAAGAAAGCCGGTGCCGATGGGAGGAATGTGGGCGAGGAGAGCAGCAGCATCAGGTGCGGGATGCTAACAAGGGAGCTGCTCGGGGAACGGGGATGGCCGCTTAGGGAGACAGAGGAACGGACAAAGAGAAGCAGCGGTGGCAGGAAAGGGGCGATGGCGGAGACCAAGGGAAGTTGTTGACTAGTGTAATACAGTTTTAAAAATTGGATGTTCTTTTTGTAGTTGAGAAGTTCACTGCGCTGTTACGATGAAAGCGAGTCTCACTGTCAAGTGCAGAGATTGTGCTACAAAAGCTGTCACGCCTGTAGCAGCCCTGCTCTGTGCTTACACTGCACGTAGATGGGTACCATATATTTAGTATTTCTGTGCACTTATGTTAGTAACTGTAGAGCCAAGTTTATCTTCTCTGTCCTTAGTATGAGAACTAGAGAATCAAGAAAAACAAACCGTTTTTCACTGTTGGCACAGCCCAGGATAACAGGTTGGTGTGAATACTGACCTTGAAAGGCCAACTTCTAGCTGTCTCAACATGGGTGAAGCTGAGAGGTTTGTCCCTGCTTAGTCCAGGTGCTGACGTGCAAGATTAGGCAAAAAGTGGAGCTGCCTGTTCTCCATGAGTAAGACCAGTCCCCTTCAGTGTCATCCACTGCAAATACTGCTTTTCTTCCGTCCACGCAGTCCATGTGTGGCACTGTTCGCATCAAAGAGTTGGCTACAACCCGCCAGACCTATCAATGGTCTTACATTGTTCTTTTCCTGTCAACCTGCTCTTGTGTTCGCCCCATTTTGTCATCTGAACTGAACTGAACTGAATTTGGTGCGTATGGAAATGAAGCAGAAGCAGTAAATGGCATTGTATTTATTTTTTAATGAACTTTAGGAAGCTCTGTAAGTTTGTACTGGAACTAGATAATGAGGAGAAAAAACTACACCTATTTCTATCCATGAAGAGAAGGTCTCCTCTCTGGTCTGATTTTTGTTTACATGGAGAGTGCTGCCAGCTCAGTGACTTCAGTGTTTTAAATATTCTAAATCACAAGCTATGGGTGATTGACTTTTAGTTTTGAAGAATAGCATGCCCCAAATGTGAGTTGGTTTCTTTCCTTTTATCATGTAAGCAGTGACTTAGGATTGGGTTGTTACCTTTTGTCATATATCAATCAATAGCTATATTGATTTCTAACAAATATCTGCATTGCTTATGAGATGAGCAGTTTATTCTATATGACTTTTGATGAAGTATGCAGAGTTAATTCAAGCTTCTTTCTGAATTCCTGAAGAACATGG
This sequence comes from Aramus guarauna, assembly GCA_013400195.1. Lineage (NCBI taxonomy): Eukaryota > Metazoa > Chordata > Aves > Gruiformes > Aramidae > Aramus > Aramus guarauna. The sequence continues at coordinate 75,634 of VXBL01008563.1, read as the reverse complement.
ATAACTTTTTCAAATCATTTAGTCACAAACTTTCCTACAGGAACAAGAGACCCTCTTATTGTTACGATAAAGCGTTTTCAACTTCAGAAAACTATCCTAAAACTGCTTCAGAGAAGAGTTTAAAAAGTCCATTTCTGCTGTTCTAGGGAGCTTCTTCATATTATTTAAGCAGTAGCATGCTAATATCCTAAGTAAGATATTCCAGCAAAAATACTTCATATTTAGTAGACAGTAAAAACAATAAAACTGCATTACGTGTGTAGACTCACCAGTCCTGCTGTTTGGGCAGGGATTTAACAGATTCCCAGACATCTAGCAGCTACTCCTGGAATCGGCAAATGCCAAATAAACTCAAGACAACTCTGCAGCTGAATAACGGGGAGTCTGATGTGTCCTGCTTTGTGACCTGCCAGCGTTGGCAGGTTTGCACGTCTTTTCACAGCAGTGCTGGGAACTTTTCATAGTTGGTTTTTTTGTTTTGTTTTTTTCCATTTCAAGAGTGATTTTTTTTGGAGAGAAACAAATGACATCCTAAAAACACATTTGTTCATTTAATAGTAACAGCTTTGTAATTTGAACAGAATTTTAGATCTCATAGAAATAGTGAAAATTTTCTGGGTTTGGTTTTATTTTTCAGTCTTCACTGGTAAGTACCTCCTGTCTGCACACATCTGATGGAATTAAATTGGGAAGTATTAGGAAATGGCTTTAGGATTCTCCTTTTCCAGTAAACATTTTTGAAAGTATATGATATTTGGATCTGTCAAGGCATTACAGAGGGAAAAGAAAATTTTCTTCAGAAGTTTATGAACCTGAAAGTAAATTATCTCTTGAAGGGTTATTCAGTATTTTGCACAGATGTGAACTCCATCCTAAACTTAAATTAGCTTTGGGGTGTTTAAAGTACCTTTTTTGTTTTATGTGTATCTTATCTGATTTTAATTGAGGTTATTTTTTAAACTGCCAGTTTTTAATATCTGTCTTCATAGCTTTAATGCTGCTAAACACTCTTGTATTCCTGGTTTATTGCCTTGTTATACTTCATAGTGGCACTATGTTCTTTTTATTATAATTATTTGTGTCTTACACCATATTCTTTTCTGGATATTCATGGTTTGCATATGGTTGTTCTTTTTTAGTAAAGAATTGATTTAAAGATTTATAGTTGTTAGGACATTTAATTTTCTACATAATGCATTCAGCTTCAATTTGGAAGTGTTTTCACTAGCAGTTATGAGTAACATAAGTCATAATTTATGACTATATTAACCCTATTTTATACTGAGCAGCAATCGTTTCTTTGTAAACTATGATATAACTTTGTTCCACTTCATATTGTCTGCTAACAATACATAAACAGTGCTCTTTAACCTCCTAGTTTTCTCATAGATTTGGAGAAACCCTATAGCCTCATCATACATTAAATTCTGATTAGGAGGAGGAGGAGGAGGAGTGAAGGAGTTTTATATCCTCTTTTCACTTTTCCTTTTGGAAAATCCCCTTTGGCCTTATCTGAAACTGAGCATTCGCATAAGAAATCAAAATCTCTACCAAAAAGAAATCGTCCCCACCGCCCATCCATACATCTATCAAAATGCAGTCTGTGGTCTCAGATGCCTGTGATAATTTCAGTTTTATTAAAACCAAACAAAATCCACCAACCACCTCCATGAGAATTCTGAGCAAAACCTCAGGCAAAATAAAATGGCAGGTCAATCTATTTCTTTTTTCCTCAGAAGAGAAGTTGTGCGACTCTGAGATCTCGTATCTTCCAGGATATCCATAGGATCTAAGCTCAAATCAATCTTTCCAAGACTAAGTGTAGTTTATTTTCTAGTCTACAGCTCTACTTTTCTTTGACCTACTACTTAGTAAGAGATGATCCCCAAAATTTACAACTCAAACAGCGTTCCAATAACTTTGCAGAAATACATTTTCAATTTTTCTTTGGAAGGTAATGAAAAAGGTGGCTTCAAAAAATATATTTGACGTCTAAACTTCCAGCAATGAACTATCTCCAGTGTGTTGTTATATCGACATTTTTTGCAGTTGTTGTCAGAGAGAAAGAAAGCAGACGTGGCTTTATTGATCTCAGCAGAGTTCACCATCACCTTCGGTTTCTTCCACTGACAATTGTATCTGACTTGATCTATAGTCGAGTCCTACTATTGCACTGCTGTGCCAGTTTCTGAGTTGGTGAGAAAAATAGGTACCAATTTTGGGTGGGAGGAAAAAGAAATCGTCACAGCCATGTTTCCCAGTGGTCACTTGTTTCTTGATCAGATGGAGGATTCTCATTGAAATTTTTTTTCTTGAAATAGTTTCTTTGCAATGTTTTCTATTTTCATTTCCTTTCTTGATCCTTTTAAAATCACCTCTTACCAAACATGTTTATTTTATGGTTGCGCAAGGATATTGTTATTGAAAATGAAGCTGTACTAAATGTACAGGGGTTTTTTGTTTTAAAGATTAGCATGTTAGAGTTTAAATATGACTTCTGGGACAAACAAAGAGTAAAAATACTTTATTTAGAGGCAGTTGTAAGATTTAGCTAAGATATACTAATAGATAAGTATAGCACCAAAAGTCATTGCAACTAGAAAAACTGTAAAGAAATGGGAAAGGCTGTTTATGGAAAATAAAGAGCAATAATTTATATAATAATTCCAAAGATACATATAACAATTTTGATGTAAAATAATGGAAACAAATCAGTGGCAAATTTAGACCATTAAAAAAAAAAATTTGAATTCTTGATGTTCCCACTGGAAAAGAGAAGTCAGCTTCAAAATGTAATAACTCCTCCTGGTTTACATCCAAAACTACAACTTGTGGTTAAAATTTGTAGTAATCATGCCAGCGATTTGTTGCTTGCATTTAATTAGTTACAGCATGGAATCAAGATCTTTCTGAATAGAAAAAAAACTTATCTGGCTCAATTTAGTCAGCTTTTTAATAACTGATGTCTGATCTTTTCACAGCTATAGATTTCTGTAAAGAGGGATAGGAGGAGATCTTTTGAGTTAAACTTCTAACTGGCACATCTATAATTAGTCGTATCTTGAGCAAAATTTCTCTCTGAAAAAATAATTTTCTCTTTTTGGAGATTGTCTAATCAATTTTGAAATAGAACTCTAGAGGAAAACTAAGTAGAGAGAGCAAAACTGGGAATTAAACCTAGATCTGGTATTACATGACCTGACTCTGTCAGGAGGGTAGTGGAAATTCGTAAGACGCCATCACATGCTAGAAGCTGAGTGTTTGGTTAAGGGCCTTCCCAATGGGGTTGTTAGAAATTTGAGGTGTTTAAAACTGTAAAAATTTTTGAACTGATTTACAGCTTAGTGACCTGACACACCTGAGAACAACTACAGAGAGACATTTACAGTGCTTAGAGTCTGCAGAACTTGATCTATACAAAGGGTATTAATGACTTACACATCAGTGTAAAACATGGCATAGATTAGTATTTTGTAATTTGTCTTTTTCTGTGTTTAGATTTTTTTATTGCACCCTCTTAATTACCTCAGGTGGGGTTTTTTTATATGTTCTCGCTGATATTTTGACAGAAATGATTGATAAGTTTCCAGGCCAAAGAGAAAGGATGAGGGTTACTTGCAGGAAGGATGTGTGAGGAAGAAAGGTAGCCGGAGGCTGAAGGGAGTAAGAGGCGTAGTGCCGAGGTCAGGAATAGCATCTTCCTCATGGCCACGTACCTTGTGCTTTGTATCATGGCTGGTGCTCCCTGTTCTGGTAACGGTACAGCACGAGCTTGCTTATCCAGCCACATCTCTTTTCTCCTTGGGGTTTGATCCAACGTGGAATCTAGAGGCAGAAGCAATCCTCAGTCTCCTAAACTTTGAGGAGATTGTTTCGCATGGAAACTTTCTTTGTAAACCTCCTGGCTTGTGGAAAAGCAGGAGTCTCAATCTCATGGGCACAGATTGCTGTGCCCAGGATTCAGATGACTAATTTGGGCAGCAGCTGAGGGTTTTGAGGGTGCCAGAAGACAAGGCTGAAGCTGGAATGAGAGAAGTCTGTGACTCCACTTAGGATGCGCCTGTGTGCTGTGAGTCACCAGCTGAGTGTGCGAGGTGAGTTATCTTGGCATCAAGTGAAGTGTTCCTTCTCTTCCAGAAAATGAATCACCTGCTTCTGAGTGTATCTTTTTTTGTTAATTTTTATGAGATAGTTTTCAGAGGCTTCAGTACATTCAAACATGTGGTTTTTACTGGCATAGCAGAGGACGTTTCAAGCAAAAGGAACTCATTCACCTGTTGGGGCCAGTATTTTTTAGACTTTTTCTCAGAAACATGTCTGGGTGATGAGCACAGTGCTGGAAACACTGTCCTGCTGGCACTGCAGCCTTATTCCCAGAAGTATCACCAAGTAAAGACACTAATGCAGTCAAAACTGCCAAGTGATCTTTATTCTCAGTCTATGGCTGTTTATTCTCCCTACTTTGTCTGCTTCCAGCTTTGAAGGGAGAAATTTTGTTGTGTTAAAATCTGGGGTAAAAAAAGGAAGAAGTTAATAGGATGTGCTGTCCCTGGAAACGCTGTGCTCAGGCTAGATGTTGTCCTATTATCAAGGAAGCTCCTAATTGTTAGTTTTCTCTTTAACTTAACTGGTGTAAAACCTGTGAAGGTGGTGTTTGAGCGGATCAACGTTACAGCAGAGAGGTACAGTCTGGGAGGCAGCTGATAGTGCTGGCAGAAGACCAGGAGAGCCTTAAATTCTGCGTGTCCGCACAGATGGTGCCCCAGAGATCTTCGTGAAGCTTCACTTGAGATACGAGATGCCTTGCAACCACAATTAGTTTATTTGAATTTTATTTTCCTTAGTAGAGTTGTATCTGTTTGGATGTGATCATTTCCTTCCTTAGTTTTCCTTTTTACATATAAAGAGAATAGATAATGTGATGTGTAATTCACAGCTTTTGTTGTAGACGTTAGCACAAAAGCGGGTGGATGTGGCGCACTGGGAACCGCATTAGATGTGTGAATGGATCTCTTTTGGCATTGCCGTGCATTTGTCGTGCTGTAGGATAGAAGAGGAGCTATTTCAGATGGCCAAGTCCCATTTTTACACTTTCCTCTTTGACTCTCACCAGGCAGCTTAGACTTAAGACTCTTTTGTAGCTCTTGTTAGTTAAAGTTATGTTAATGTTATTGTGAGCTCAAGTGCCTGACCAGACTTTAGATCATCCATTACCTGTATATCAGTTTGTTTCTGAGACAAATAGTTCACGAGGCAAGAGGAATACCTACTGCTTGTATCATAAATCTATTAGGGAGGGAATTAGTGCTGACCGGGCTGGGCTGGGTGATTCCCAGTCTGACACAGATAATCCTGCAGGAGCTTTGCCCATGGCTCCACATCTCATTCCTTAGGTACAGCCTCTGAGGCAGCAAAAGCAAACACAACGTCATGCCAAGATGTGCAGCAAATGTCATCTGCACCCAGGCTTCATTGTCAGAGGCCGTGGCAAGTTACGTTCTGAAGTAGATGGTCTCCTGGACAGGGTATCCACCACTGAACTCCAGCAGCTTGTGGCCAGAGGCTTTAATATTGCAATCAGGCAGACTCCTCTCCCAACTTTCAGTGACATGGAAAAAAACATTAGAAAGTCATTCTCTGCATTTTTCATTGCATCAGTTGAGTTTGCCCTTGACTTAGGGATTTCCTCAAGATGATGACTATGCCACCATAATCCAGTTAATTTTTTTAGCCCAGCACCTTAACTTCATTGTCTTAGAAGATAAGACAGTAAGCAACTAACTGGAGCTTTTATTCAAAAGACACATATCTGTGGTGTGTGATCAACCAAACTGAATTTCTTTTTGTGTCCAAAGGAGACATTGAGATACTCAGGTTGCTTTTGCTTGATAGACATGGCCATTGAGTATTCCGAAATAAAACTGTGGCTGTGGAACTGACCTGTGATTTCAGTCCCACAAAAGTTGATTTCTTGGCTAAGTGGTCATTTGACAAATCCTGCCTTCTGTCTTCTCTCTTTCTTTTAAGAATGTGTTTGGGAAAGATATTGGAAGATTATTCATATAGCTTCTTTACTCTTGCTAGGCAAAATACAAGCTTTTATTTTTTATTTTTATCTTTTTTTCCTCATATCTGCACAGTTGCAATTAAATATAGAAGACATTGGGAATATTGTTCATTAATATTTTGTTGAGTCAAGTGCCTTTTCCTTTTGATGTTTTCTGAAGATATTTCTCCTGTGAGGTAACGAGAACATTAAATTCTGCATATTTTTCATACTAAATGTATTTGAACTTCTTGCAGGATAGAAAGTATATGTGGTTTATAATCTAGTATAATTACCATTGTGAACTTTAGTCACTGGCACTGATCAGTAAGTAGTCTGTTGTTATAGCTGGTTGATAAGTTTCCATTCATGGCATTAAATTCTTCCTTGTATTTCTTATTTCTCTGACTGACCTGACTTTCCCATGATACGACAAAGAAAAACAGGGTGGTGCTACAATGCAGGCTAGTTATTTCGTTCTGTGTATAACAAATTCTAGGGAGAAAGAGGTCAGGAAAAGAATCACTATAGTTCCAAAGATGACTTGATGTTACTGCATTATGTCCAGTAATTAGCTTTTCCATCATTAATAGCTTTTACACATGTGTAAGTAGGACTTGTTGTCTAGAGTTTTCTTTGTTTTCTCAAAATATTCAACTTATTAATCATTAGAAAGAATCATTAGGACTTACCTAAGATTGTAAAGGTCACTGGCAGAGAGTTGATCTTAATTAGATGATATATAATTTTATAATTAGAAATTGTATTTTTATCATTAGGGATACTCTGATGGGATATTTACTTTAATCCTTTCCCTAGTTTCCTGAAATTTGGCACTTCTTGAAAGATGCAAGTTTTGAGAAAGCTGTCTTTTTCTTAAATATAAAATATAAATTTCAGAATAGCTGATTTTAAAAAATTTGAAGTATAAATTGTTAATTAGATTGCAGAAAATAAGATGTTTCTTCATTTACTCATAGCAGTACCTTTCTTATGTATTATCATGTATTAAAATAGTCTTACAGTAGAAATGTGAGGATTGTCTGCACATGATAGGAAAAACTTAAGAGTGGGAAAGGAAAAAGGCAGGATAATTCTTTTAAATGAGACAAGCTTAAATATTCAGACACATCAAAATGTTATTGGAAACAGACTTTTGGACCAATTTCCTTTTGCAACCACGTATGTGCTTTTCCATCATCCTCATATTTTAAGAGTGTGGGTGGAAAATAAGCATATATTAATCTTAAACACAAAGGATAGGTCTGTATCATCATCAAATTTGTTATACTCACCTACCTCTTCACAATGTTTATATTCAGCAAAGTGTGGCAAGTAGGTACATTTATAAAACATGGGGAAGATTATTTTGCATTAAATGTCTGCTAAGCAAGATACCACCTACATAAAACCTCATGTATATTTATTATGGGAAACTGAGTCTGTTGTCTAAGTTTATAATTTATGGGAAAAATCCTGCTTAATAATGCCTTTAATAATTGAATTAGTCCACCTAGTATCTTCAGGCCCAATTCAGAATTAAACTCTAAAACCAACAAAAATGGCTTTATAACCAGGCCTATTTTGGCACCTATTCTTTCTTTTAATTTAAGTTAGCTGTGATATTTAATCAGATACTTTACTTGGCAATGTTTTGTTTTTCAGGATGGGAAGAAGAAGTTTGACAAGGAAAGTGAGAAATATTATTCCATCCTAGAGAAGCACTTAAATTTATCAGCAAAGAAGAAAGAATCTCATTTGCAAGATGTAAGCACTAAACACACTCTTACCCAGCGTCACATTTGCGTAGAGATCATGATAACAAACTGCTTCTCTTCAAGACGTGTTGTGTTTTGTTAATGTGAAGTTGTGGTGATTTCTTGTAGTCACGCTTGTTGTGAATATAAATTCTTGAGTGGGATTAGCATGACCCTAGTAAGATTCAAGTATTTTAACAAGGCAATGTTCTACATGTCCAACTTTGTGTACTTCAAGTACAGCGTTTATTGGTTGCAACAACAGAATTATATTGCTACAATAAAAATGTGACTTTTATAAAGTACATGTGGAATATTTGAAAGTCAAATAATTAATTGCTTTTTTTGCTATTTAATTTATTACTCGATGAAATTATGCTTCTGTTTCACATAAATTTTAATCTGGGATACTGAACTGAGATCACTTTAATAATACTTTTTTATGCTTCTTTTTTCCTCTTTTTCACCTTATTCTGAGATTGTAGCATCAAGCCCTGAAATTTTATCCACAACTTAAGCTTTGAAGAGTCTATATGGCTAATTCTTTTCTGTTAAAAAAACCAAACCATGATGAATTCTAGTTTAACAAGAGGATTCCAGGGCTTTTCAGTATGCTGGTAGAAATAATTATGATTTGTCTTTGAGACAAACTACAGTAAAACGAGCAATTTGATACCAATGACACTTTGAGATTTGTGCCAAAAGTAATTAAAAATTATTTTGATGGGATTACTGTTGTCACGGTGACTCTTAAATCATGGTGATTAGTTTGCAGATGGAGTATTCACAGAAGATGTGAGCATCACTCAGTCACAAATTGTCAGATTTTTTTTTCATGTTTACCAGTAATACTATAATTTGAGGTAAATGAGGCTTGGCAATTCAAAATTTGTGATAAAGTCTATAATCCTGAATTTCCATTGCTATCTATATAATAATCAGTCTAGATAAGACATTAGTTATGTAGGATTGTTTGATTCATCTACTTATATGTCAAAGTTTTAAATGTACAGCTTTTCAGTTTTCCTAAATATCCTGTGTGTTGCTGAAGAAGCAGTGTTGTTAGAGGCTAAGCATCAGCTGAGGGAAAAAAAAGAAAATTTTTATCAAAATGTGGGAAAGTGAACTTAAGCACCAATTTACTCTAGAATAGAAATAAAATTAAAAAAATATTTTACTCTTGAGACATGAGAATAATTACAGTCTAAAAACAGCAACTGAAGTGAAAAGTAACAACTGTGAATCTAATAAACTGTGGTGGAATAACAAAGGATTTGGCTCAAGTGTATAAACTAATGGAAAAGCAGAATAAATTTTTCCACTGTGTCCTTAAGTGACATCTCTGGATTTGAAAATCTTGTAGCTGAGGTTTTTTTGCTTTTCTGGATGCCCCACTTGTAAAGCGTCTTGTGATTTCTGTCTTCCCCGGTTTTCTGCAGCTATAGGTGTGCCAAATCAGCAACATAGACCCACCATAAGTAGAAGGTACAATAGCAAATCAGTACCAAAAATGTTAACCGGGGAGACTTTTGGCCTGAAGCTGCATTGTAAATAAAAGGAAGCCAAGCACCAATTCCTGGCCCGAAATCCAAGTGATAGCTGTTGACTCACATCCAGAGTGGTTTGGGTGAGCTCCATTTATAGCCCATGTGTCCAGGACAGAGCCAGGGCACGAGCAAAGCGCCAAGCGGCACTGGCAGCTGGAGCTTTAGTTCTCAGTGGAGCGAAGGGAAGTCCTTGCCTGAAGCCGACGTCTTGCATTTAGTGAGGTGGGAATACCATTGTTAGACTGCTGCTGTCACACCGAAAAATAGTACTTCTTTTTTAACCTGCTCTTTCTTTGAGTTGTTGAGGTTTCTTGGTACCTCATCACATTATGTGGCTTAAAGAGTACCAGGATGAGCAAGGAATAGTTCTCGTATTGTATTGGGCTGTTTTACATATCTTGAGTGCAAATGAGAGCACCTTAATTAGGCATCTAAAGTTTGATGATCGGAACATATTCTGTGGAGAGTGGTTTGCATACATCCATCTAACTGAAATGTGTTGGATATTTTAAGACGCTGCAAGACTGCTTATGCAGTTTACATAGATGATTAGACTTTTTTTCCTTTAGCATCAAAGAGAAACTTCATAATCCTGTCTTTTTACTGCCTACAGAAGTCCACAGTGGAGCAGAAAATGGTCAGAATAGAGCGATATGAAAAAGTTAATAAACCTGTGATTTTATTTCTCTGAAATCTGTTCCAGAATCAGGCATAAATATAGAGCAAAGGCTTCAGTCTCCAAGCTTACGTGAAGTTCTGGTATATATTTTAGTGACATCCTACATTAATGAAAATATTACTCACTATAACTAGATATCGTACAAGTAGGGACTCAAAATCATATCCATCAAATCTTTTTATTTTTTTTACATGCAGTTTGAAGTCAAAGAAAAACATGTGAAAATCCTTTCAGCTTTTGAAACTTTAAAATCACTTTCAAAGTGGTTCTTACATATCTGAATCCTCGGTGTTCACACAAATTCATAAGCTTCTACAGAAGATATATTTTGGAAATTATGATTTAGTCCCTGTACACTAGTGGTGATTATGGCCTTAATTTAGGAACCCATCCATATTTGAGATGGCACTTAGTTGTCATAAGTATCATTACAACTACAATCTGCTTAAATGCTGTTCAGAATAGAGATGGATTTAATTAGGTGTTTAAATACTTTTTCTGAGTCAAAGCCTGAAAGAACTCATTTCTAAAACTAGATTCTATTATTTGCTTACAATTAAATGTGAGAGCTGAGGCCTGTCTCAAATGCTTATTGACTGCACTTCTGTGAGCGAGGGCTTGCTGGATCATGTCCCAGAGTGGTGGCACCTGGTTCTGTTCAGCTATGTAGCATTGTCTTTGTGATGTATTTTTTGTGAAATAAAACTATTAACACAGAGTATCAAATATAACAGTAGCCCAACGCACTGTACGAATGGCACATGGCAGAGTTAATTCTGTGGTAAAGCACTTGATTATTGGAATTTTGAGTCCTTGATTTCTGCTTCGTAATATTAGTTTTTGTGCTTAATTTCCTGATTAGTTTTTTATAGGCACGGGAAGGAAATGCTAGTACTGAATCATTGAAGCCCGTGCTTCGAAGTGGTGCTAGAGCACTGCGCTAGGGAAGCGAATCGATACTGTTAAGAGCCTGTGCGGCCAAATCACGCTAGGAGCATGTCCTTAACTAAAGAAGCGATGTTAATTACATATGGTGCTATTTGTCCTGCCCGAAGGGAAACACTGACTTTTTGTACTATTAAAAGCACTAAACCTCTTTTATGATGTGTTTGCTCTTTTAATGTTTGTTAGCAAATGAAGGCAACATCTAGCTTTTCCAGTTTTCCCATATTATTTTTAATGCCAGAATTGAACTAAAGAATGTACAGAAGTATGCTACTGTATTTTATCTGGCATATGTCAAAAAGAGCTGAACTGGTTTTAATCATATTGCTGATACTTCATGGAGTCATAGAATGGTTTGGGTTGGAAAGGACCTTAAAGATCATCTGGTTCCAACACCCCTGCCATAGTGGGGGGGTTCTAACCCCTCCACTAGACCAACCTGGCCTTAAATATACTTGATAAAATTTCTTTTTGACCTAAAACCAAAATCTAACTAATGCAGCCCAAAAAGGATTTGCTTGAGAAAATGATTTCTTATAAATAAGGATGAACTAAAATGGAATCTATATCTCTTCTTTAGGCATTATCCACATACTACACTGCTTGTCTCTAAGGTCCCTCTCCCATGGCTTGTTTAAATTGAGGATAAAAGCCTATTGCTCTTTATCAGCTGATAAGAGTTAATTCTTCCGTCGTTTAGGCAGAAGACTGTTTTGGTACTGGGTCTTCATGTCGGGTGTTATTATTCAGGCACTTCTGACAAGTATTGCCTTGTAGTTCTTGCATTTGAAAATTAAAACCTGAAAAATAATTGATTTATGAGGTTAAGGACTTAAATATGTTTATATTCCAAGAGCATGTGACTCATGCTATGAAATAATAAGTTGCAAGATGTTATTGTTAGAGACAGTCTATTTGAGAAAGAAGATATCTTCCTGGGGAAGGTATCTGAAGCCAAGAAAGAGATGTATTTCAGTGCATGTGATACTCAAACATTTCAATAGAAATATAATCTTTTTGTCTCTCCTTAATTCCTATTCTACTCTCTTCTATTTCTTTTTCTAAACTTTCCATGTACCAGGGACCACGTTTCTGTTGCCATCTTTCTTTGTTTCCCTCCAGAAAACTAGAATATTAAAGTGCAAAAAGGAAGAGGAAATGGAAAAGGCGTGGGGAAAGGACATGAGGCTAAAATGTGTAATCTTAGCTTCTTAAGCTTGTGTTTAGGTATTTTAAGCAGATATTCTAATTTTCAGGAAGAAAACTGAACCCCATGAAGCTTGTAAAGTAATCTTATGGAAGGTCCATTTGTTAATGACAAAATCTGTTTTTAAAGCAATCATGAGAGTAAATTAATGTTGTCTATATTTCATTTTGTCTTTTAGGCAGATACACAGATTGACAGAGAACATCAAAACTTTTACGAAGCATCATTAGAATACGTTTTTAAAATTCAAGAAGTACAAGAGAAAAAGAAATTTGAATTTGTTGAACCTGTAAGTTTTATGTTTTATTTCTTTAGAATGCATACATTTAAAGCTGAAAATTTAATTTAAAATACCTATTTTTTGCTTCCTTTTTCAAATTGTGATCACAGGTTGTTTGTATATAGATAGACATTAAGATCTTGGCTTGGGCACTTTCCATGTTTATTAAAGGTTTATGTAAGAGGATCATATCTACTGTGAAGTGAAATGTCTGATGACTTGGAGTGTGCATAACATTTTAATGGGACAACATGTAATGTTGTGTCTGTGGAACACATAATGGATGTTTCCCAATACCATGGTTCCATGGCTGAAATTTTGAGCCAGTTTTTGGATTTAAATATTCCATGTAGGCAGAGTAAACATATGTTTTTCTGAGTTATACATGAAATAAAGTGAAAAATCAGTTTTTCCGTAGGATACGTAAGTTGGGGGTTTTTTTGTTGTTGTTGGTGGAGTCATTTCTCTGTAGTTTACTTTGCACGTAAAAGAAAGCACATGTTGGCACACCATAAAAGAGGAAGACAAAGATGTGTTTCAAAGTCCATATTTAGATCTGGAATTTTCTCCCGGACTGTGTTTCCACCCTGCACCCCTAACTATCTTCTGGGTCAGTCAGTGCCAAAAGCTGCTTCAATATGATGTGCTAGCATATTTCTGTGGCATATTAGTAGTATTACTACTGTTCATGTCATATAGGACTAGCTTCCCGTATTTAGTGAGTAGCTGTAGCCCTTGACAGAGAGCTTCCAGTGTCATCTGTCCCTTCCCATTAAGCACACTGAGCAGAGCAGAGCATCAGTTGTGGAAGAGGAACATGACAGGTATAACTTTCTCTCTCTCCACACCATCTTCCAGCTTCCTTGTAACTAACTGAAGCAGCGCTCTTGACTGTGAAACAGGTTGAATTACATCGCTAACACCCAGTGTCACCAAGAAGAGCTACTCAGATGCCTCCTTTCCATGAGATGAGAATGTATTGTATAGTGAATGTTTGACATTGATGCAAACTAATGAACCTGGATTCAGCAAGCAGTACTTAAAGAAATCCTATCTTTATGGCATACAGCTGCCAAATCTTAGAGACTAAAACTTTGCTTGGATTCCTAAATAAGAACATTTTTCTACTTGTCACAGATTAATCCAGAGTGTCTCTCTCTGACTACTTCTGCAAAACTCTCACATCTTGGAAAAATCTAGCAATCTTGACCTAGTTCTGACCCTGATATAGGAGACTTTATGCTCCTTTAAAGTAATAGAAACTTTCTATATTGAGAAGAAGTTTGTACATCAGGAAATATTATTGTGTAATTGCATATAGTTCAAATAGGGCATCTTTCATCCTATGTGCTAAACAGAGAGGAAAAATAAATTTGATTTTAGCTGGAGATACTGAGCTTTAAGTTTTGACCAGGACCTATCCCCACACTCTGTCAGTCATAACAGCAGCCGCTATGGATTTCCAAAGTGAAAGAGCAATTTATCAGTTCATCAATCACAGAATTATAGAATCATAAAATGGTTTGGGTTGGAAAGGACCTCAAAGATCATCTAGTTCCAACCCCCCTGCCATGGGCAGGGACACCCTCCACTAGACCAGGTTGCCCAAAGCTTCATCCAACCTGGCCTTGAACACTTCCAGGGATGGAGCCTCCACAACCTCTCTGGGCAACCTGTTCCAGTGCCTCACCACTCTAACAGTGAAGAATTCCTTTCTAACATCTAGTCTAAATCTACCCTCCTTCAGCTTAAACCCATTACTCCTTGTCCTGTCACTACAGTCCTTGATAAACAGTTGCTTTCCATCTATCCTGTAGGCCCCTTCAGGTACTGGAAGGCCACAATTAGATCTCCCCGGAATCTCCTCCAGGCTGAACAAGCCCAACTCTCTCAGCCTGTCCTCATANTGCCCCCTCCCTGGCAGTGTTCAAGGCCAGGTTGGATGGGGCTTTGGGCAACGTGGTCTAGTGGGGGGTGTCCCTGCCCATGGGAAGGGGGGTTGGAACTAGATGATCCTTAAGGTCTCTTCCAACCCAAACCATTCCATGATTCTATGAAATACTCTGGTGACTGGGTAATGATAACCCTTGCAAGGCAGTGTCTTCTGGCTCCAGGTGTGAATTATTTATAATTAATCTGAATAGAAATGGAGCTTAAATTATAGCATTAGTTATAAAATTTTGAATCTTCAAAATTCTCAATTTTCTGTTTCAAGTCTGTTGCATACAACATGCTGGAATAAAAGCATTTACTAAAACCCATAAGGCAAAGTATGCCAAGTAAATTCTCATACACATCAGCAATACCATGACACAAAGTGGGGGCAGGGGGGGAGAAGTCTTCAAAATAGACTTTCTAAAAATGCATAGTTTGTGTAAGTGATGTTGGAAGTACAAACATATGCTCCTAGATGCAAGTAGACAAAGCCTAACACTTTAAAATCACTTATGAAAAGAATTGCCATATTGTTCATTCTCCTCTGTGTGCTCTGTGGATGTTCAGATGCTAGAAGATGCCTGGTGGTGTGTCTGTGTAGGCATTCCTCCTCAGGAGCTCTGCTAGTTGTGGGGCCTTCTAGTGTATACGCTGCTTGCGTCTCTGATTTATCAGCTCAGTGTCACATCTCCATGTAATTCTTAGGCTGACGTGTTACTAACAGACTCTGTGAGGGAGAGTTTAACAAAATAAAAGAAAAGCTGTTAGTGCAGTGAAGGAGGAAATCGTGATGCCCATGTGGAAGAAGGATAAGTTCATGATGTGGGAATAGAACTTGAAAAGCAAAGGATCTGCTGGAGCTCCTTCCAAGGTCTTCCATTTGTCTATGCCAAAAGATAGGTATGGTTTGGGAACCAGAGTGGGAGAAGTAGGTCAGCAAAAATTGCCATGTGGGTTACACCTGGGACAGTAAGACAGTAGAAGCTGGTAAGAGTGGAGAATGTTCCTTCCTGGAGGAGAGTAGGGAGAAATTTTAAGGTACAAAATGTTAATAACTCATACTCTGAAGAGAGGATTGTATTATTTAGAGTAGACTTCTGCAGCTGCTCCTCAGGCCTGGGATTTCTCTGCTGTTCTCTGCATCCTGTCTCAAGCAGCCACTAATGTGTACCAGTGTGAGTAACTGACAGCTGCCTCTTTGTGATCCTCCTAGATCTTCATTTTTTCCAAGGGGAAAAAAGAACAGGTAAAACTTTTCACACAGATCATGAATTTAAACTTTTTCTCAAAGACAAATTAGTGTTAAAATTTACTTCGCAGCAAATTAAACAACAAAACAAAGTAAGTGACAATAATCTCTGCTCCTACCTTCACCCTTGTGGGCCCAGAGAACATAGTCCAAACCAAAGCAGCTTTCTGACAGTATTGCGGTTGTTAGGAGAAATACAAACTCCTTCCTCGAGCTCCACTTGTCCCTCAGCAATGCCAGGACTTCCTTGGCCTGTAAGAATCAGGGCACAGAACTCATAAGCACTAAAAGATCTGAAATGTGAGAGTGATCCGTTAAATGTCATGAAAGCCCAAAAGTGTTTATTTAAAGAAAAAAAGCAACCAAAAAACAACAACCAACACACCCTGCCTGTAATTGCATGCAGTTCCAAGAGACTTCACTGTGGATGTTAAACTCAATTTCCTCTTCCTTGGATTTTCTACATTTTTAACTAAATTCACTTTAATCTGATGGATAAGTACCTTCTGGTGCTATCTACTTAGAAATAAAATGAAACCAGGGAGACAGGGACTTCTGGCTGATGTGCTGCAGGCCAAAGGTTAAATTCCTCCCCTATCCGAAACCTAAGTACAGTCTTCTTCCTGTGAGAATGAAGTGACCAGGCAGTCTTGAGGTCACCAGCTCTACATAAAAATAAATAAAGTCTCAAGAAGTAGTTGGATTTTGTTTCAGGTTCTGCGTTAAAATCCTCGCGGCGCTGGGGTAGTGAGCAGCATCGTATTACGGAGTTCAGACCTCACTTTTTATTGATGTGACTGATTAGATACTGAGATTGCGATAACTGTACGGCACTTGTTGAAATGAAAAATTGTTGGCATGAACACATCAGGCATTGTATGTGATGTTTGGTGAAACAAATCACCTCTTTAGATGTGAAGATCACCTCAAAATACATTCTGAAATTTTTTTTTGAAAGGAAAAAGGGCTATTTTTTCTTTATTATTTAATAAAAATCTCTTTAAAGTTAAATCTCTTTAGCAGCAGTGGCACCTGTAACACCAGCAACAAGAAAACCCCACTGTGAGCATAAGCCTAGGGCAGAAGTCCTTGGCTTTTCGATCTCCTCGATGCAACGCTATGGCTGTACCTGTCCTGATGGAAGTGGTTATGAAGATGCCTGAGCAGCACAGGACCACTGGGTACAGGGCATTTTCTGATCCCTGTTCTTCCACCACACGTACATAGAAGCAAATACCATCCTCAGCATCAGTTGTTTCAAGACAGAACTCGAAAAAGCTGGTCTAGGACTTGCATAAAATAAGCATATTTTTACTTTTCTTTGATTCCTATTTTTGAAGTGCTCAGGGAGTATTTGACCAAGAGAACCTCAAGGCCAGATTCTCTGCAATGCACAACTGCCAGAATACCTGAGTACTTTAGCTAAAATGCATTCAGATTTTTCTCAAGGTTTTTTTGCTGCTGTTTTGGGTTTTTTTTTGCTTTCTGATAAATTTAGCTTTGCTGCCATCTTGTGTTAAGTATTTTCCTCCTCAGTATTTCTCTGTGTATTCCATATAAGCATTTTGTATAGTGGAACATGGTTTTCTTTAAGTGTCAAAGCTGAAATTTAACCAGTTTATAGCACATTCTCCAGAAATGCCCTTTACACTGATCTTTAAAATTCAGGCATAAGCTGACATACTGAAACCTTCTCCCACTAGTTTCTTTATTGTCATTTTGGTGGGCCCTAACATTCTGCCCTGGCTGCAGTTTTGCTGAGCATTCATACTGCTTCTGCAGTGCTTCTTCAGGGGGAATGGGTGGGTTTAGCAGCAGGCTCCTACTTACAGGTTAAGTTAATCCACGTCCTTTTGACTGAAACAAGTCAAAGAAGCACAGGCGTGGTTATACTGCTGTATCTGAAGGAGCTGTAGTTGGGGATATGGATGAGTAACTGATCTTGGCTGTGGGCAGGGGCTTTGCACAGCTGGAGCCAGAGCAGAGCCTTGAATATAATTTAGTTATTTTATACTTTATTCATAAAAAATGAAGATTTTTAATTTTCTTTTCTTTTCTCTTCCCTTTTTCTTCCCTTCCCTTCCCTTTTTTCTTCCTTTCCCTTCCCTTCCCTTCCCTTCCCTTCCCTTCCCTTCCCTTCCCTTCCCTTCCCTTTTCCTTAAAATTATAGAACTCTTTCTATCCATTTACATAATTGGAGATTTTAAGACAAATTGTTGTGTTTGGACCTGCCTCAGAACCACTTGAATAACCAGTAAGAGACTTGCAGGACCAGGTCTTTCGCTGAGATAATGACTTCTGCTGGGCAGATGATCATGCAAAGCTGAGGCAATATACACTGTGGAGTATAAGCTGTGGAGCCCTTCACTTAACTGTGTTGCCTTCATTGTTTGTTTGGTAGTGCAGTGCAGGTCAGGAATTCACAGCCGGTGCAGAGGTCCCACGAAAAGGAGCTTTTATGCCCAAGGATCTTCTCAGTTTTTCAGGCTCCATGACCAACTTCCTGGGCAGACACGGACTTACAACCACCTCTGCCTGAGGTCAGGGTTTCATCTGATCCTGCAATACCAGTAAACACCAAGGGGGAAGTCCTTCTCCCAGCCATGCCTTCACGCATCTGTTTGTGCCAGCACTGATGCTCGATTAACCACAAACCGCTTTAACTTCGTAATGCAGCAAAGCAGCAGGCTTCCTGAGGCAGAGGTGCTCACTGAAGGGCTCAGCGATGCCAGAGCTGGCACAAGGGTGCGTGGGAAGTGTCACACAGCTGAATGGGGAAAGGGAAGAGGAATGGGGAGAGCAAGACTTCAGTCTGGTAGCAGTAAGTCATCATGTTAGCTCCTCTGCCCAGAGCGCTGCGTCCTTGGTCTCTCATCTGCCAAGCTGTGGAAGTTTGCACATTAAAGGGCGTGGAATGTCTTGCGCTGCTGGAATGGATGGGGCTCTAAAATTGCAAAATATTATTTTAGCTATTCCCCTGAAATATATGTGTTACCTTAGTGCAGCAATCTCTTAGTGAGCAATAGGAAATAGGGAGGCAGACCAATTTAACTATATTTCTTCAAGTAGGGCTGAGTGTAAATGTAAAGAAAATATAAACACAATAAAAGCTACATTTTTAAGCTGTTTCACTTACAATAATCTATGGTACTGGTAACACAAAGAAAAGTACATTAAATATGAATGATGGCATTTTTGTTGCCTGAGTCTAGGCTACTTCAATAGTCAATGGAGAGAGATAAATGTTTCCATTGGATCATTCATCCCATCCTCAAAGAAAAGTCTGAAAAAGGAAAAAGAATTATGGTCTTGAATACCTGTGTTTTTTTACTGAGTTGGGAGGCAGCCTGGACAGCCAGTTACTTAGCCTAGGTGATTAGCTTTTCAATGGCTGCAATATACTGAGATAAATCTGTCCTGTTGTTACAGTTTTTGTTATTGTACATCCAAGTTAATATCTTTTTGTTGTTTTCTTTACTTAGTTGCATGTAAGCTAAATTATCTATACAAAGAAAACAGTCCGTACTAAAAAAATTAAATGATTATTTTTTAATAGCAGGTAAGAAGACTTATGGCAATGTCAAAACATTTTTTAAATTTAGAACAAAGTTAGAAGGCTTGTAAAACTAGTAAGTGATAGGAAGGCATTAAACCAACAGCTAAAATAAGTATTCAGAAAATCTAGTTGCACTTTTTACTACATAACATTATTTTAAAGCAAACTTCAAAAAGAATTTTCAACTTGATGTGTACGGACTTTGACTGTTCTGTTGGAGCCAGTCACAGACATACCAGATAGAGTTTGCATTTTGTACAGAGCAGGAAGAAATAGTCTGGATTTCTTGTGTTGTATTAAGCTGTCCAAAACATACTTTCAAGAGTCTCATTTGTGGAAAATAGGTCATAGCTCAAACAAATCCTATGAAGAAAGTGAAAAAAATATTTTGAAGAGAAAAACCTTGAACTCTGAAAGTATGAACTTTTAAAATGCACACCATCAGACTCCGACTGAAATACTGGACAAAATGACTAGGACAGTGAATTAAATTATTATGGAAGTGACAACTTTATGACTCAAAAGCCTGTTTAACACCTCTCTTTCTTAAGGTCTGACTGTGGATTCCTTGCTAAGCAAAGCTTTGCTATTGCAAGTAATGAAAGCTTAGAGTGTTCCAGGAGCTAAGACGCAGAATGGTTTTTTGCTGATGGTTTGCCATATTGTGCTACTGAAAACTAATAGAAAATCAACTATCCTTAGTTTTTGCTTTCTAATATTCACCTGAATAGAAAAAGTATGTAGCTGTTGCTAAGAACTATTTTTTCACTGTCACAGGCAATACCTATTCCTTGTAAGTTAGTGTATGTTTTGTTATATTTGCATTATATAACATTAAGAGCACATGTTAAAAATATAAAACGCTTCTCAATTTTACTTTTTCAGCTCTTGGCCTTTCTTCAAGGATTATTTACATTTTACCACGAAGGATATGAACTGGCTCAGGAGTTTGCACCATACAAGCAGCAGCTGCAATTCAATTTGCAGAATGTAAGGATGATTTGTATTTACACCATTTTGTTTGCTAATTTAATTTCAGGATTTAAAAGTAGTCTCATAGCACTTTATTGGAACTCTAAATCTTGCAGTGTTTTAGTAAGCTGAAATCAAATTAATATATGAAGAGGCAAAAGTTATTTTTGGTAAGTTAATGTAGCAAAGATTCCTGTCACCTAATAACTTTGGGAAAATTAATCTGCAGATAGTCAATTTGTGATTACCAGGACAAAATTTTGGGAGTGAGAACCAGAGGAGCAGGACAGCAGCTAAGTTTTGATGAGAAAACATGGTAGTCCAGGTAGGTTTAAACATGCTGTCTTGAGAGCGAGGCCTGTCTTCTGGAGTAAATGCTCCAACTGGTATAGAATGATGCAGTTTGTTTCTTTAAGATCACAGATTGCCACAAAAAGCTTCTCCTGCTATCTGCTAGCTTCCACTGTATATAAAGCATACTTGGGAAGCCATGCTCTGGCTGTTCTCTGAATTTATTTTGACTGCATCAGAGAACTGTTGGGGCCTTCCTCCATGGTGAGCAGCTCTCATGAGCATTAAGTTCCACCAGAAGAAAGGATCTGTTATTTGCGTAAAGAGTTACTCTCAACTGAGCAAATGGATCTTTTGCTGTAGGTCAGCCTGAATTTGGCAGTAAGAGCCATACAGGATTAACTGTGCACAAAAACTCCATAGCTTTCAGAAAAACAAAAATGCCTTTAATCAACAAATTTTTCCACTCATCATAACTGTTGTATACAAGTGTATATTTATTTTACTATGTAACTCAGATGTTACTCTTCAAGGATATACAAGTAGATACAAAACATCTTTACACCCAATTTTCATTAGAACCACTATCACTTGCTTTTAAGGCAAAAAGTGAAGTTCAACCTGTTAGTATTGGGCCTGCACTACATTTTTTCATGACAACTAACTTCAAAGTACAGAACAAATTTTTTAAAGGGAAAGGAATTCTATCATTTACTCCAAATGCTGTATTTTTTTAATTACTCCATTTCTTTTCCATTTAGAATCACAGAACCACAGAATGGTTTGGGTTGGAAGGGACCTCAAAGATCATCTAGTTCCAACCCCCCTGCCATGGGCAGGGACACCCTCCACTAGACCAGGTTGCCCAAAGCCCCATCCAACCTGGCCTTGAACACTGCCAGGGATGGGGCATCTACAGCTTCTCTGGGCAACCTGTTCCAGTGCCTCACCACCTTTACAGTGAAGAATGTCTTCCTAATGTCTAATCTGAATGGTACCCTCTTTTAGTTTAAACTCATTACCCCTTGTCCTGTCACTACACTCCCTGATAAACAGTCCCTCCCCATCTTTCTTGTAGGCCCCTTCAGGTACTGGAAGGCCGCAATTAGTCTCCCCAGAGCCTTCTTTTCTCCAGGCTGAGCAATGCCAATTTCATTCTTTCAAAAAAAGATATTGAACAGAAATTTTTGTAGCTCCACTACAGAAGCTACAACAGTTTAGAAGATCTGACATCAACTGTTGTGGATAGTGCCTTGGACACTGAATTTAGGGAATATGAAACAGATCTGGGAGTACAAGAGCACCTTACCATGCTCAGCTGCTATTCTTTGTGGGTTACTGGGAAATAAAACACTTGACATTTTCTCTGTAGCATCTTGCTACTAGAGAGGCTTATGTTGGCTCAAAGTTGGAAGACAGCATTGCCTTAGCACTGTTGGATCTGCATTCTTAGGAATACTGTACTCTTCCAGGTTTTGCTGCAATGAAGCATGTGCAGCTAACCTCCATAGCCACTTCCCCTTTTATGGCTGTTGTTCATATGTAGGTATAGATCCCATTTAAAACACTTCTTGGTGAAGTAAGGCAAAACCTCATAGATGATTAACCTTCTCCTTTTGGATCAAAATGCAAATGTTCTCTGTATGTAGAGCATCTCAGCCCCTTGTCCTTTCAAATTATGTATTTGCTACTTTCGGTTTGCTACTAAGACTCTTTCAGATGAAGGCACAAGGGGTCAGTGTTGTTGCACAGCACGCTTTCAGTGAAAGGGTGAAAAATGTCCTAAGTCTAGAGGTTTATTTACTTTAATATGACAAGTTCTGAGAGGAGCATGAGCCCACAGCACAGACCAAAACTGGCATTGTAAGTCAGAATATGTTAGTATTGTCTATACTTATATCTGTAGAAACAGAATTATTAAAGGATATTTTTAAATTTTAATGTTAAGAAATAGTTAAACCAAATCTCTTCTTAAATATTATATAAGTACAACTTGAAGTTGTAAGTAGACTACAGAGGTAGAGGGAGGTAGGCAGAAGGAACGATGTATTTTGATATTACTTATATTTATACATCAGAGAGACATATACATGAAGATATAGTGGGATACAGTACATCATTCACTGCTGTTACACAGAAATTTTACTTCTGGCTCCAGACCTAGACCCACAGCTTCCTTTTGCCAGCTGGGCTATCTACTGTCTTGTCACTCAGAGCATCGCCCAACCTCAGACTGAAGTGAGACGTAGGGAAAGACAAACTGAGGACAGTGTTCAGGGAAAGTTGTGTTCAGCCTGTCGTAGCTGTCAAAAGTACTTCTCTCCATTGCGTTGTGTGTTAAGGTCTTGAAGGACAGTTGATCTGAACTGCTGTTTCTGTTTTTAAAATTGTCCTACAGGTTAGAACTGGAGCAGTAACAGCCGTAGGAGTAGCAGAGTAGTGGCAGACCGACAGCTCTTAACAGGTCACCGTGCCCTAACATGACCTGTTGTCCCTTTCACTGTTTCAGCTGGCCAGTGGCATACTTTGTATGTCCATTTGACTTTGTTTTCTATAATTTGGTTCAAAGTTCTGGCTGCTTAAAAGTAGTAATTAAAAACTTACTAGACAAAGAGAGATAAGCTCTCAAAATGGGGACATTCCTCCCTTCAATGGCATGTCCCTCCTGAAGATCTCAAAATTATCTCTGTTTGGTCTGAAATGATACTTCACCGTGAGGATATAATGTGAAAAGTTCAAAGAATTTTGCCTCCCTCTCTAATAATAATGTTTGTCTTCAAGAAGATTTAACATGTATTACTTTACTATCGTGCACCTCCATGAACGGCCCACAAACAGGGGAAAGTATTCACCAGTGTACAAAGTCCTGAGAGTATCTTTCTGACTAGTCAGGATTAGAGTCCGTAAGATGATTTTGCAGAAACATTACAAAAATCTTTATTCTTTTCTGTTACCTGTAGGAACAAAGTGTTCAACATCTGGTATATTAGTAGCAACCTATCAAACCTCTGGCACCTCGGAATAATTCTCCTCTACTATACCATGCTAGGTGTGTGGAGGGAAACCCTGGCCTCACTGAATTCATGAATTTCATTCATGAATGAAAAAAAATGTCCATATAGATGTTAGCAAATATGAATTACCCACCTTTGTACATAATTGTTTGCTTGGCCAGCTGCCTGGTTACACATGCAACGTTGGAGAGAGATGCAGTCCCTCTGCTTTTGACACAGTTCTGCCACTTGTGACTGGTTTCTTACCTAGCGTATTTATATTATACTTAACTGTGGTGTTTGCACAGTCCTATCAAAACCTGTTCGTGACAGTGCCAGTAACCTGACTGGTGTGAGTATCGGCAGTGGTGGTATTACTGCAGATACACATGGACGCGCAAGAGTGGGGAGCAGACTGCAGCTATCTAGAGACATTAGCCTGGCATTAACCCAGACCAGTGTATTCTGCACTGTACTTCAAGTAGTTCAGTGGGACTTACTACTTCAGGTTAGGGGCTTTGCTGTCAGCAGCTTCTAGTTTAGCCTGGCTCCTGTCTGTGTATCCTAGACTACACAGAGAAAAAGCCTGCATCTGTCTTCAAACTACTGTGTAAGCATAACTAAAGATATGGAATGACCTCCTTTCTGAGGTTAGTGACCTACAGAAAGATGAATGTTACTGTTCTCAACTATGTTTCCTTTACACTTGTGTGCTTAAGTTAATTCTTCATTACTATGTTATTCCTGGGCTTCTAGGGCAATGAAGAGTATTCTTTATTGATTTTTTTTTTCCTTTTATGTCTCTGGCTAATGCTTCTGTTGGTCTCCATTACAGTCTCCTTGGTGTTATTAGTAATTAGTTCTTCATTATTGTTTTAGTACTTGAATGACATAATGTGGTTTTTTGTTTGTTTCTTTTTCTGGGTATTAGACCCGGAATAACTTTGAAAGCACGAGGCAGGAAGTGGAGAGACTCATGCAAAGAATGAAATCAGCCAACCAGGATTACAGACCACCAAGTCAATGGACAATGGAAGGCTATCTCTATGTGCAGGAGAAACGTGAGTAAAACAGACATACCTTTTAATTCAGTTTGAAAGGCACAACAGCAAATGAAAGGATAAGAAAATGGTTTAGTTAGCAGGACAACACAAGAGCTCTGTGTTTGAATGTCCGCAGACATCTGCTGTGGTTGCTTTCCAAATGATTGAGAGCTTCAGAAGAAAAACAAGTGTTTAACTTTTCAAAAAGCAGTTAGAGTAGCTAAGGTCGGATGGAATGGTAATCAAAACACTTGTAAGCAACTCAACTCCTGCCCCTGGGTCCTTGGGAGTATGTCCCTGCTGTTGGCCACCCCAGTAGCTGACTGGTAGCAAGCTCTTCTCTGGCTGCCCTACGCCTTGCTGCAGAAGCTGCAAGCCCCTAGCACTCCGCTTTGGCTCTACCTGCCAAACCCTGCTGTCTCTTGTGCTTTCTCTGCCTGAACAGGGCCTGTAGTTTACCCAGCAGGAGCGACTTGCGTTGTGTACCAGGGATCTCCACTGACCCTTAAGAGTAAATAAACATGCACGTAATGGAAAACAAAAGTGTAAGAAGAAGAGTCATTTAAATGCAGTCTGTCACAGCTTCAAAATAGCTGCAAATCGATACATAATTATTATTCACTTCATGAGACATGAGGTTGAAGTGATGAACTAAATGAAGCAATAGAACTAAAGTTGTCACAAGTGTTGGAAGCTACTTGGAAGATCCTAGGAATATATCATGTTATGAATGAAAACAGAACCAGGAAATATGTGAAAAGTCAAATGAGAGAATTTGTAACTATATGTCATCCACACTATCAGCTGCCACTGTTTTACACTCTAAACAGTATAGAAAACCAAGACAAACTAGCTGTATTAGGCAGGATCGTGCAAAACCCTCAGTAAAATAGTTTTCATTGCATGTGGTACCCAGATCGATTTATTTATTTCTTCATTTTTCTGTTTGCTCTGGAATCAGCCTGACACTAGAAAAGTATACAGCAGTGTTTTAAGACAGTATGTACATGCTTGTGCAAGTTTGATGTTTGTGCAAAAATTATTTAATACAACTTTGCACCTGATTTCTCAATCTAAAAATAAGTGGAAGACATCTGGTTATACAATTCCCGTGTCAGACTTGACCCTACTCGACCTCAGTTTTGAGGATATCTTCTTCACTGCTTCCCTTTTAGATGATGACTCAAGAGACTACACAGAGTTATGAATAACTGATTTTCCAAATAACATAATGAAATTATTCTTTATTCCATATGTCAGCTGAAGGAAAGAAACCTCAATGCTTATCATAGTTAACCTCAGCCACTTTTACGCTCAGAAGCACTGAAAGTTTTTTAGAAGACACTCTATGTTTTAATTGAGTAATAATGATAAAAGAAACCTGCATTAAGTGGAAATTACAATGGGCCCTGCTAATGGGGGAGGGAGAAAAGGAGTGAAGTATTGGGCACATACTGTGCTTCATTAAATAGTGAGAGGCCAACTTGACATCCTCTTGCTGAAAAGAAATTTGTTCATTAGTTTATTCTGGAGTAAGACTAACAGGGTCTGTAATCTCTCTGTCAATGGCGACAGTACTAACTGTGCATTTCCTTGTCATGCAGGTTTACTTTCCCACAACCATCATCCCATAGGCTCGTGTCAAATTTTGGACAACTGGGTTAAATACTTGCTATTCTTGAGAGTAAAACTAGATCCTGTATATATTTATTAGTGATATGCTCGGTGGTAATTATGTTTTTTGAAAAAATGGCAGTAGGCTATAAATTCTTTTTATTCAGATTGACGGTCATGAGTATGCATAGTGGTTGCTCCGCAAGACAAACGTTGTAAATAATGAATGTCCCCACTTCCTTCTCCTTGCTCTCAACTTCTACTGCTGAGCAGAGGCCATATGGTATGGAATATCCCTTTGGTCAGTTGGCATCAGCTGTCATGGCTCTGTCCTCTCCCAAGGTCTTGCCCACCCCCGACCTACTGGTGTGTGGGGGCAAGCGTTGGAGAGAGCCTTGATGCTGTGCAGCACTACTCAGCAGTAGCCAAAACACCGGTGTGTTACCAACACCTTGCTGGCTACCGATACACAGCACAGCACTATGGGGGCTGCTGTGGGGAAAATTAACTCCATCCCAGCCAGACCCAATGCACATAGTGACGGTGAATGCTGCCAGCACTGTTTATTAACCAGTGCAGATGTAGCCATAATGTTTGGCCCAAGGGGGAGCACTCACGCCGCAAAAGCCTGAATTATCCTGTCCTCTGCAGTCGAATACCCCTCCAGATACATCTGTAAGAATCCGGGAGCTTATCTTGTTGTCTGTGCTACAGTAAACAGATTTTTTCCAGAAGACTGTGGGAGATCTTGGCTATACTTCTAGGATGTGGAAAGAATTATCGAAATGGTGGGAGAATTTACTCTGTGTTCTCACACCAAGGAACACATAAATATCTGTATCTAAGCTAGGTTAGCGGCCAAAGTTTTAAATACCATTGAGCTTAAGCTCAAGAGAGGTTTGTGTTTAGATTCACTAAAGGTTCACAGCAATGCCTGAGCAAAGCTCTGTCCAGGAGTGATAACATCTTCCGCATCAGAAATCCTATACTTTGCAGTAGGATTAAGAAGGAGTGTGGTGTAACCTCTCCAGGATAAGGCATACGTCCACTTACTTGGGGCTAACTAGATTTCATGTATGGCTATCTAAATCAAAGTCTAGTGAATCCCTAAGTGCATTATACTTTGGTATTGTAAGTGTCAGTTTGTGGACACTGTCAATTTTGTGTCACTGCTATAGCCACCTCTTCCCCAGCAGGACTCCTTCCAAGGCATAAGCGGCCAATGTTCTTGCTGAAGGCACTGCCTCAGACACCCAGCGTTTCATTCCTCATCTCTAATCCACTATTGTTTTAGAGTGCACAGTTCCTTTCCATCCTTTCCTTTCCTGTAGTGAAATCACCCATCCATGTTCAACCACATAAGATTAAATCTGTCTCTGAACCAATGCTGTTTTACCCACTCCCTTGAGGTACCAGGTAGAATAGGATATTACTAAAAGCATTTATTACCTTTGACAAGAACTCTGAAACTAAAGTGAAATGCACTCTGACTTCATGACTTTGTCCCGTTTTCTGGATCTAATACTAGACTTCAAGGTTTCCTTCAGAGGAAGGATCTAGTACTGAATCCTTGTGCTTCACTTGGATTGATAAAATCAGCTGTATTTCCTGGGCAGAAAAATCCTCAGGATCTTGCCTGTCTCCTGCCTATTTACCCTAGTAAAATGCTGTTACCCATCCAGTTGCCAAAGAAAATTGATCTGCTGGAATTTTGTTGGGCAACCTCATTAAACTGCAGTATTTGAAAATTATACCAGAATAACATGTTCAAATTCAAAAACTACGGGAGATTTTTACTTTGTAGGCTACATGTGGATGCTGTTATGCTTCATTTCTATCTAACCCCAACTGAAATAGTGATAAAATGCCAAAATAATTATCTTTAATTCTTTCTCTCTTTAATTTAGGACCTCTTGGATTTACGTGGGTAAAACATTACTGCACTTATGATAAAGGAACGAAAACATTTACAATGAGTATAGCTGAAACAAAATCTGGTGGAAAAGTGGTGAGTTGTGCATATGTGAACACATACATGAACTGTATATTCTGTCTTTTACATTAAGCATTCAGGAACTGTTACAAGAAATAAAATTGGTGAACAAAGTGTAAAGCTGTTTTCAGGCATGGAGCAGTGTATGTCTCATAGGTAAATTAAATACTTAAGTAAAAATATTTATTTTGTAACGTATATAAATCACATACTAAATAACAGAAATAATGTGGTGGTTGCAAATGCATAGGAAATCACTCCCATTTGCACAGAATCGTAGAATGGATGAGGTTTGGGGGGAGCTCTGGAGATCATCTAGTTTGATCTCCATGCTCAATGCAGGGCCAACCACAGCAGGTTAGTGAAGCCTGTGCCCAATCAGGTTTTAGATATCTCCAAGGATGGAGACCTCACAGCCTCTCTGGGCAACCTGTTTCAGTGTTTGACCACTGTAAAAAAGCTTTTTCTTAAGTTCAAATGGAATTCCCTGTATTTCAGTTTGTGCTCATTGCCTCTTGTCCTTCCATTGGGCACCACTGAGAAGAATCTGATTCAGTCTTCTTTACTCCATCCTATCAGATATTAATAGATAAATCACTGATGTGATCCCCCTTCTCCAGGCTGAACAATCCCAGCTCTCGCAGCCTGTCCTCGTATGACACATGCTCCAAGTCTTTAATCATTTTGGTGGCCCTTTGCTAGACTTGCTCCAGTACATCCCAGTCTCTTTTGTACTGAGGAGCCCAGCACTGGATACAGCACTCCAGATGTGTCTCACCAGTGCTGAGCAGAGAGGAAGGATCACCTCTGTTGACCTGCTTGCAACGCTCTGCCTGATGCAGCCCAGGAGGCTGGTGGCCTTCATTGCTGCAAGGACACATTGCTGGCTCACAGTCAACTTGTTGCCCACCAGGACCTGCAGGTCCTTTTCTGCCAAGCTGTTTTCCATCGGGTCAGGCCCATCCTGTCCTGGTGCCTGGGGTTATTCCTCCCCAGGGGCAGGACTTGGCATTTCCCTGTGATGAACTTAAGGAAGCTCTTTTCTACACATTTCTCCTGCTTTTTGAGGTCCCTCTGTGTGGCAGCACACCCATCTGGTCTCTCAATCACTCCTTCCAGTTTTGTATCATCTGAAAATGTGCTGAGGCTGCATTCTGTCTCATCGTCCAGGTCACCGATGAAGATGTTAGACAATGTTGGCCTCAGTATTGTCCCTTGGGGCACACCACTAGTGACTGGCCTCCAGCTGGACTTCCACTCTGAGCTCAGCAGTTCAGCTGGTTTTCATATCACCTCAGCATCTACTTATCCTGTCTGTACTTCATCAGTTTGTCTATGAGGATGTAGTAGGAAACATCATGTTGTCGTAGGATGTAGTGTTGAAAGCCTGGCTAAAGTTGAGATAAACATTATTCTTTGTTCTTCCCTCATCCACTGAGCCATCTCTCACACTGTAGAGGGCTATCGGGTTGCTCCTGCATGATTTCCCCTTCATTAAATCCATGCTGATGACTTCCAGTCACCTTTTTGACCTTAATATATTTGGAAACGCTTTCCAGGATTATTTCCTCCATCACCTTCCCAGGGATCGAGATGATGCTGACTGGCCTGTAGTTCCCCACATCCTTTTCCCTGCTCTTCCTGAAGATAAGAGTGACATTTCTTTCTCTCATTTTGCAGAAGTTCCCCTGATTGCATCAGCCTTTCCAACATTATGGAGAGTGGCCTCACAGTGATGGTGGCCAGAACTAGGACTTAGTCAACTTTATTCTTTAGAAATCTTTTTATCTACATGTGAGAGTTGACAGAATTGTATGATATTCATTCATGTAACATAACCACATTTTATATGCAGATAATTGTTAAGTTTGGAATTTAGAGAGTTTCCTGAAATGTAACTTAATAATTAAGTTACAAATATGTGATAGAAAGCTAGTAACTGTAGTCTTACTGTTGTAAGTCTTACTATTGTAAATTACTATATATTCCTAAATAATTGTAATCCCCTATCTTAAGGCATATTCTTCGGGACTGTTCATACAGTTAAATTTAAGATGTGAAGCCAAGGTATATCAGCATACTGTCCCTGCTAATTTTGTTTTGTTATGTTTTATAGAATGGCCTTGTCACAAGCTCACCAGAAATATTCAAGCTAAAATCTTGCATCAGGAGAAAGACAGATTCAATTGACAAACGTTTCTGTTTCGATATTGAAGTATTTGAGAGGTTTGATTTTTTTTTCATTGTGTTAACAAATTGAATATAATTAAAAATAGAATCACTTGCAAACAATATATAATAATTGTTTCTGTGATAGGAACACGTATTTGTCAATATGCGTGTATCCAGACAATCCAGACTTTCAAGACTTAGTTGTTCAAACCTGTTTTACTAACAAAATTCACTACATTTTATATCTGTTGTCTTAAGTACATTATGTTTCCATGCAGCTACAGGATGGATTCTTACAAAACACATAGCACAACAAACTACTGTCTTATAGAAATAGATCATAAATATTTTTATAAATACTAATTAATAAGCATATTCGGTACCAATTTATATTACTTTCAGAAATGTATGATAGCACATATTTTTTCTTTTTTTTGAAAATAACTTATAAATTTTTTTTCACTTATTCCTGGATATTATAACTATATAAGATGGATGAAAACAGCTTTTCTGTATTTCAAGTATATGTACACAGTACTTTGTGATAGTATTTTTTTCAAGCTTGAGAATAAGGAGAAATATTAAATGAATTTTTCCCTTAAAACATGATAAACAGACTGACTTTTGTAGCTGTTCTCTCAAGAAATATTTTATGACTGTCATTTTAAATTCCATTCAGAATTGCTGTTTTTACATGATAATTTTGAGGCTACTTTGGTACTTTCAAATATAATACGTTATTTTTCTGAAACAGACTTCTGAGTGAGTTCCAGTTTAAGAAATAGAGATTTGATAGGAACAAATGTTGAAACTAACTGGTCTCTTGAAAGCTCCTAAGCTTGAATTGACAGTTTGAGTTTGAAATTGATAGTTGTTTCTTTCTAAGCAGAATTGCATTTATTAGCCATATTTGTGGCAGTATCGTTGTAACATATTCACGAGTTGTTGTTGTCCCTTCCCTCTCCCTTACTCTACTAGAATGTCCACAGTTCAACAGAACTGCACAGAACAATTAGTTCCATCTGCAGTTCTTCAAGTTCTCATCAGAGACAGTTATAGGCACTTTTCATACATTATTTATTCCTTTTGTACATTTTGATTGATTACAAATGTGTACAGCCTCTAAGTTAAAGGCCTTCTGGAAAATTGGACAGAAGATTGAATGAGGGAGCACAATACAAAGTTATGTAGTCATTATTATAAGGATGCACCTTTCACAGGTCGATAGAAAGTTCACTCTTCTGACTGATTTGAGATTTGGCAGGGAAGTAATGATTTTTTGTACAAGTCAGCAGAAAAGATAAATAGACAACAAAATACCTACAAATATTTGGTGGTAGTTCATACACAAGGGCTACGTTAATCTCTTCTGAATGTCATGTTGGTAAAACTCAGGTTTCCTCTAAGAAAGAGAAGATGCAGTGGCCATCACTAATTTCAGTAATGACTGAGAAGTGAGCAAGTTGATATAAATATAAACACAGTATTGAAATGCTGAGGATTCAAAAAGACTGTGATAATGATTACATTTGAACAAATTTTAAATTCAAGACAATATTGTATACTTGGAGTATAAAGTTGGACATCAGCAAAATACAGAAAACCTTTAAAAGCAATTGACATCAGTAAGTTTCCGTAGTAACACGAGGGTATGACTTTTCATCATGAACGAGCTTTTTTAGAACTGTGCAGCTACCCCAGTCTTCAAAATTCTGTGGTAAGATTCTATGGGTAACTTGTCTCCAAACACCTTATTCCACATTCTTTTCTTGTATTACTGTATGAAACATTGAATGAAACAGTAAATGAAATATTATTTTACGAAAACATTGGAAAATCATGCAGACTGATGTGCACATCTCATTTCATGGAAGAACCATATTAACTGAAAGAAACCCTTGTGAACTGCTAATGGAGAACACACACTGTGAGCCCTTCTAATTGACACAATTCATTTAAAATTTACTGAGGTGTTTTTCACACTTACATTCAGCTCAGACTTCTTTTGAAAACTATTCTAGAGATTAACCACCATCTTATTTGTATTGGAGTTATATAAAAAGGGAACATCAAAGAAGTATATGTTTTACCTTGAATGTAATTTTAATTTCTGAGAAATTACCAACTTTTTCAGTAAGTAGAGAGGAAGTCAGTTCAAAATGTATTGGAGTTCTTTTTTGTTTGGGTTTTTTTTTGAGGACACTAGTATTTGGGTATTATCACGTTAGATATTTGGGTGTTAAAACATGCTATACAATGACTGCAATCTTGGCCAACAGATTAAATCAGAAACCCAGAGCTAGAAGTAGGTATCTCTAAGCTTGAAGTAAAATGGCAGTCATAGAAATTTCTGTTCTTTCTGTACGTGCTGACCAAGGGACTTGAAGTGCAATTTTCCAACTGAAATGTTAAGCAATGGTCTCAATAGAAAGAAGAAAAAAATTGGTTTCTATTTCTAAAATGTTTTTGAGAGAAAAATCCCTAGATAAGAATCTGTCGGTAGGTAGCAAGATGGAATATTATAACGGCAATTAATTTAGACTTTAATAAAATAAAAAAACCCTTAATCTGGATTACCTTAATCTGAATTACCTGATTACACCTAATTAGTCTTTTTACACTTGTGATAGTAGATAGCAAACAAA
This sequence comes from Aramus guarauna, assembly GCA_013400195.1. Classification (NCBI taxonomy): domain Eukaryota; kingdom Metazoa; phylum Chordata; class Aves; order Gruiformes; family Aramidae; genus Aramus; species Aramus guarauna. Next base: position 42,710 of record VXBL01008563.1, on the reverse strand, counting down.
ATACTCAGTTTGGTATTTGTATATAGACCTGGCAGAAGCCATCAACTAACTTCTCTCTGTCTTTTATGTATTCACTTCATGCCAATATGTGTTTGGATTCTGACTTTGGATACTGTTTGAGAAAAATTAATAACTGCAGGGTATGTATATGTTTTTGACAGACCTGGAATCATCACACTGCAAGCGTTTTCAGAATCCAACCGAAAACTTTGGCTCGAAGCTATGGATGGAAAGGAACCAGTAAGGCTATTTTTCATTTTCTTTTCTTTTTACAGTTTTGTGGCACACATGTTAAAGAAAGGCGCTAGTGTGCATTTCAGATATAATATCTGTTACAGTCAGTACAATACAGTTCTTCTCTTCTTTGTGAGACACTGTTGCAAATACATGTTGAAGATAGGTAGTGTAGCAGAACTATTAGTGTTTTTAAGCCTTTATTTATAGATTATTATTTTTTGTTAGGATATTTAATGTTTAATATGATAACATATTGTCTTATAGAATCCATAGTTGAGACAGAATTTGTGAAGTGGTAGTTTCTGCACTGGTAAAGAGAAACCATCTTTTGGGCAGCACCGTGGAGTAAACTGTAAACACCACCTTGAAAGGCGCTGCAGAGAGCATAAAATTGTGTTGAAAGCTACTAAGAGACAGGCTTGTGTAACATTTCTTCCCACTGTTAATCTGCTCTTAAAATAGTCACTGAATGAAGGTGATGCCAGACCTGTATCCAAGGGGAGAAAAATGGTTGATTGGTTTCATGAGAAAGATGAGTGGTTTTGCAAGCTTCTTGTTTGACTGAAACAGTGCAGAAATTAGATCAGTAGTTAGATTGAAATTTAACCCATTTGGAGTCTGCAAGTCTGACTAGTCTAACACATTTTAGGTACCTATAAATTTAGCGCTATTAAATCCCTAGTTAATCTAGAATCTCAAGGCATGAATAAGTTTTTGGAACACATCCTGCTGGCCCTCTACCCTCTCCCCCGAGGTGAAGAAGATCAGCTATGTAGAACTGCAAACAGGACCAAAGCCATGGGATTGTTGCCCTCTCCCACCTGCTCAGGTCCTAGCACAGGGCTGTTAACCTGAGTGAGTGCTGCAGGGCTGCATGTCAAGAGAAGGTGAAAGGCAAGGTTGGCTTTCCCCTACCAGCAAGCTAATACACAGCGTGTTGCAGCTAGCTAAAGAACTGTGGTAATAAAGAATTTAAAACATAAACATTGACCTACTGTATTTTTTTTCCAGATATACACGCTGCCAGCCATCATTAGCAAGAAGGAAGAAAGTAAGCTCGTTATTTCTGTAGAGTTACCAAATATTGCTGGATTTCTGTAATGTCCTGGTTTCTAGATGTGCGTGTGAGAGAGGTTAATTGTATGTTTTCTTTCTATTGATATGAAGTAACTGTTTATTGAATTACATGACTGGGTTACACAAAAGCACATCCTAAGCTATATGTAAACTGTGAAAAATTCTTCAACTTTCATATTACTATCAAACATAAATTGGAAGAAAATTTGATTGGCTCCAAAGCTACAACATATTTAACAAATCTGTAAAAAGCTTCTATCATTAGTCTGTATACCTAAATGTAAATACCTGGAATGTGTTGAAATAATATCCCTATATGGATTACATCTTTTTGGTTTTAGGTGTATATGCACCTATTACACATACACTGAGGAACAGAATGAGTATATGTAAAGATACTATGAGATTTATGTGTATAATTGTATTAATGTTATATTAAAACATATATGTTATTAATATTAACACAAATACATACAATAATTTAAATATATGTGTAGGCGTATGTATATGGATGTACATCTTCATAGGAGGTATATTTGAGACTGGAGATCTAAAATTTAAGCCATTACTTCTGGTTTTTATAGAATGGTGTTTATTTTAATGGTGACAAATATGCTGCTTTAAGATCTTCTTTGTTTAGCTAGTTAGAGCAGTAAGCATTGTCGATAAAAAAATTAATGAGAAGTACATTTATTTGAAATAAGCTTACTAATTAAAGTCAATAACAAAGATTGTTTTCCTGTGTTACCATTTTATGAGCAGTTACGTGCATGTGCAAGGAACAAATATTCCTAATGATACACTAATTATTAAAAGTTGGATTTTGAGTGCTAAGGATATATCTACAGGAATGCTATTACAGAATAAGTTTCATAATCTTGTGGATAGATGCGTATCGGTCCTTGTTGACTAATGTGAATGTAGCTAAACACAGAGATTTTGTGTCTTGATAAGTTGGAAAACAATTACCTTTTTTCCGTCTTTTTACAGTGTTCTTAAATGAAGCAGGTTTCAACTTTGTGAGGAAATGTATTCATGCTGTAGAAACAAGAGGTGTGTATTAAATCACAAATTATGTCTTAGATTATTGTGAGTATTTTTTCTCAAATATTACTTTGATTAATTCTACATGTTTTACAGCTGTGCTTTGAAGTGTGTCCATCATTTGGTTTGTACCTTTCACATTTTATCTATGTGCTTTACACTTAAAACTGTTGCCACAAGTTCCAGCAACAGTTCTTAACATACCATTTCAGTGGAGGTTTTTAAGATTTTCTGTAATTTCATGTTGTTTAGACAGCTTAATGCACAGTTGCACACATCTTTAGTCTTTGTGTGCACCAAATTGTGCTTTCTTGTGGCAAAACTGTAGGGAGCCTCAGCTCCCAACCTTTGTTTCTGGTGTGAAACCCAAAGACCAAAAAGCAGCATGAATACTGTCTGCTGGAGCATCTTTTTTTGCAGAGCATAACTCCTATTGTTTTATTCACTCATTTTGCACATGGTTTATCCATTTTTTTGAAATGTTTAGAAACTCATTTTTGGTAGTGGAAATGT